>OZ010790.1:277616127-277882776 GCA_963932465.1 Maratus speciosus | reverse complement strand
TTTCCACAAATGGGACGTTTCACATTACGAGATGAAGGTATGCACATGATTTATTTTTATTTGAATGAATTTGGAGTTGTTTGTATGCTTTAGAATATAGTATATTAACTAGTTAATCTCCCGATCAATGTCCTCAATGTCAGCTCTGCAAGTCAGTTTTTTTATTTTGTTTTTGCATAATATTTAACATCCTATATTCCGCAATTTAAATTTTATGAGTTACTAGCAACCTTTGCCGGCTACGCTGGTCAGTTTCTCTAAAGAAACTTGAATCAAATGAATTATATATAGCAAAGATGAAAAAATAATATCGAATTAAATATCCATAATTGTTGTCTTATTCATAAAATCTTACATTATCCAATTCAAAGTCGATGTTGGCGACATAATAGTGGATCTAAAATCACTGAAGTGCCTGTTTTTGAATTATTTTTTTTTACTAAGTTTATCTTGAATTTCCAATTTCTACCTAAAACTGCTGCTGACATACGTTACGTAAAATGTCCCTAAATTTTTCATCAACCGCCTGAGGTGGGAATTACTAAAGTCACTAAAAATATGTTTATTTTTTTAATAGGTTTGTTATCTTGAAATTCACGCTCCTACATACGGTTACTGAGATATGGCCTAGAATTTGGCCTCGTTCTAGAATTTTCGACTCTGCTTCTTTAATCCCATTAGAAGATTTTTTTTTTTTTTTTTCCTGCAATTTCTAAACCTCTTACTTAAAACTGCTGCTAGGATATGGCCAATTGTTCTAAAATTTTCTATCTTCCATTTAACCTTTTAGGGGGGGGGGGGGGGGGGGATTTCTAAAATCACAGAAATACTTGTTTAATTATTCTTTCAGTAGATTTTTTTTCTGGAATTTCACAATTTCTAAATTCACGTTTCTAAAATCACATTTCTAGGGGGATTTCTAAAATCACAGAAATACTTTAATTATTCTTTCAGTAGATTTTTTTCTGGAATTTCACACTCCTATCTAAAACGGCTGCTAAGATATGGCCAAATGTTCTTAAATTTTCTACCACCTTAGAGGAGGGGGACATTTATAAAATTGCAGAAATGTGTGTTTAATTATTTTTTGTAATTTCACGCTCTTACCTAAAACTGCTGCTGAGATATGGACAAATGCTTTAAGTTTTCGACACTACCTTTAGAAATCCATCCCTCCTAGGGATGGATTTCTAAAATCGCTGAAATATGCGATTATTATTTTTGTTGTAGATTTATTTTCTAGATTTTCACGCTCCTACCTAAAACTGCTGCTGGGTTATGGCCATTCTAAAATTATTATTCTAAAATTTTTACTCCCTTAGCGAGAGATTTCTAAAATTGCTGAAATACTTGTTTAATTATTTTTTGGTAATTTATTTTCTGGAATTTCATGCTCTTACCTAAAACGGCTGCTGCGATATGGCCAGATGTTCTAAAATTTTCATTTCCCCGCCCCCTCCCCCTTTGATCTCCTTAGTGAGAATTTCTAAAATTGGTAAAATGTGTGTTTAATTATTATTTTAGCAGATTTATTTTCTGGAATGTCACGCTGCTATCAAAAACAGCTGCTGAAATATAGCTAAATATTTCTCAAATTTTCGACCTCCTCCCCCCCCCCCCCCTTAACCCCATTAGGGAGGGATTTCGTTTAAATTGCTGAAATACGTATTTATTTTTTTAGTAGATTTATTTTCTGGAATTTCATGCTCCTACCTAAAATGCTGCTGAGATATGCCAAATATTCTAAAAATTTTCACCCCCCCCCCCTTTAACGCATTTGGGGGAGGGATTTCTAAAATTGCTGAAATACATGTTTAATTATTTTTTTAGTTGTTTGATTTTCTAGAATTTCACGTTCCTACCTAAAACAGCTGTTGAAATATTTGTAGATTTATTTTCTGGAATTGCACGCTGCTACCTAAAATAGTTGTTGATATATGCAAGACGTTCTAAAATTTTTTACCCCCCCCCCCCCCCTTAACCCTCTTTGGTAGGTGTGAGATCAAATCTCACAGTGTTTAAATCATGTTACTTTTTTATTTCTTTTGGTCTTATACATCGATGTTCTTTAAACTTAAATCCATATTTATTTTTGCGAGGCCGTTTTTGTATCCCGTACATTGGCAAATTCTCTGCCATTTTGTCGCGCCTGGCATGAGATGCTTCTCCTCTCGGATCTACACGTATTGTGATGACGTCATCAGAGCAAGTGTCTCGCAGCGTAAGCTTTGAATGGATGTCGATCTTTCGGAGGTGTGTCTAATCGCTGATCGTAGAGCAAATAAAAATAAAACTTTCCAAATGTATTCTTTCGGATTTGTTTATTAAGATATTGCTTAGTTTTTAAAATTCTCTAATAGATTTAAATCTTTTATTTCCCTATCTTTTGAAGTCCCTGTTTTCTTACTATAAATTAAAAATTTGTTAATTTTAAATCAGAATCTGTTTTGTTGGCGATCTGTCATGACTTAGTTTTTTTTTTTCTAACTAACCGGAAACATGAAAATCCCGTGCACAAAAAGAACACTTAATAATTTACCAAATATTGAACATATAATAAACATATACACAGTAACATATTGAATATATAATCATTAATAGTAATGCATAACAGGACCAATTTTTTAATATAACAGCATAAAAATAAGTTTTGAATGTCAGAGAGAAAAAATATTAAGGGCAGTTATGTAGACTCAACCATCTCACAGACTACATTTCCAGTTAAGGGTTAAAAGATCGCGGGGCCGCAGGCTCCGATCGGTCTGTCTGCCGATGGATGTGGGATCCGGTAAAAAAAAACTTTTCAAAAACGATGTCTGCGATTTTGATAACTCCTCTTAAATTTATTTTTCTGTTTGTTTAAAAAGGCTTTAATTGAGATTTTTATCTATAGAAAATTCACCTAGTGCTGCATATTACATTTTAAAGATGTTCTTAAAGAGGAATAAATTATTTTATCGGCCAACGTATTTATTTTTAAAAATCGGTGACCAACGGGTGAAGGCCTCTTACTTCTCTTCTTCAAGATGAATAAAAAGTTTGATTTATGCTTAAAAATGTCCTCATCATTTGTTTACAAATATACAAGTCAAGTTTTTTTTTTCCGAAGGCTTATTTTTCAATTTTTCCAAACTGGAAAAAAGGAAATTTCATTTATAAAATAATGTATTTAAAATTTTGTAATAGCTACATTCTGATACTTTTTATTTTATTTAAATTATAATTTTTATTTTAATTAAATTTCATTAAATTAAATTTATTTTATTTAAATTAAAATTGTATTTATTTTTATGTTAAATGTCTCACACGAAAACATTAATGTGAGAAATCTGATCTGTAAGAAGACTTGAAAAGATCCTTTAAAGGATCCTTCATTTTTACTTGGACTTCAGTTTTCGAAGGATTTACGCATTTTAGAGGTCAGAGATTCCAAAAAACATGTTTTTACAAAATACCTGTCTGTCTGTGTATGTATGTGAGACAAATTTTGTGGCACTCTATCTCAAGAACTAATGCATGGAATTTAATAAAAATTTATATTCAAGTAGTCCCTAATATAAATTGGTGCTGATTAGTTTTTGGTGTAAATCGCCCAACAGGTGGCGCAGCTATGCTGCATTTACACGATTTTCATAATAGCTCTATCTCAAGAAATAATGCACGGATTTTCATCAAACTTCAGATTCAGTTAGTGCTTGATGTGAATTGACGTTTTGCACCTTGTGGTGTAAATCACTCAACAGGTGGTGCTGCTATGCTGCATTTTTTGTGATTTCCGCAATAGCTCTATCTCAAGAACTAATGCTTGGGTTTTCAACAAACTTCAGATTCAGGTACATCATTTACATAAATTTTACTTTTGATTTTGGATAGCATGGCCTATGTTTATTATTTAAATACATGTAGTTTTTAATCTGACATACAGAACTAAAAGCAAAAACCAACAAACCAACCTCCAGATTAATTTAAAGTCCAGTTTAATACAATCCATTTTAAACTAGTTGGACAGCCCATATGTGAGCTGTGGACTGAGAACCTGTTAAAGTAATAAATGTTAAATAATGTCTATGAAATATTTCACCTGTGATTATTATATCCAAAATTGCCAGATTTTGTATAACGCAGTTCCTTTGTGAATAAAAATGTATATATAATTTTATTCATTAATAAAACAGATACTTAATGTGCTTTCATATTAATTAGATATCTAAAATAATTATATTTCAAATAAGTTTTGTTGAATTATAATTTTTTTTCTTTTGAAATTTACTTTGGCCAGTTGATCAGATATATGCATTTTATAATAATTCTACCTTGTGTTTTCTTCTTTTTCAGGTAGGACAATCGCAATTGGTAAAGTTCTTAGGGTTATGGAATAAATTTTTTAAAATGTGACAAATACTGTATCCTCCAGCTGCAAAATGAGAACTTAGTTTTGCATCTATATTCTTTTATGCTTCCATTTTTTGTATCCAATATATGAAGACTTATCTATATCCTGAAAAGTTTGCAATAAAAATTATCAAAAAAGATTTTGTCGGAGTGCCGTTTTAAGTACTGAGCTGTATCAGCTACATTTATAAGAGATTGTCTTAAAGATGGAAAGAATTTCTATGCAATTGTTCTGTAAATTATGTAAAGTAATGTTGCTTGAATTGGCATTCCATGTTTAAAACCTGCTTATGGTTGAGGTGCTATATGTACTTTTTTATTTTTTTTTATCATCTTTCAAGAAAAAGTTTTAAGTTAAGGAAAATGCTAATATAGCCTTATCAGATGAAAACTTGTTTTACTCATAATTTTCTTACTTCAAGAAGAATGTCTTAAGTTCCGTTGATCATACAGAATTTTTAACTCACTATATCATTGAAGTTTACATCATACTCTTATATATATTTTGTTCTTAGATAATATTATAATGCGCCTTTCTTTTATTAATTGGCTTCTTATTTTAATTTTTAAGGACCAATCAATAAACTGGCAAATGAACTACATTCTTGCACAAAAATTGCTTTGAATTTTTATTTATTTATTTTTTTTTTTTACTTATCCTAGTCCTAATTGAATTTAGTTTTATTTCTTCAGTTAAACATATTTGCTTTACTACACTTATCACAAATTCCCATGAAATACAAGATTTTTTATAGAAAAACATGGTTATTTTATTTTATGACTTTGATGTAATTATTTGAGCGACAATGAATGCAAAATCTTCTTTCTAGTGTAGAAAGTTTTTGTAAACAACGAGTGCCTGTTTCTATACTTTGAAATTGATTATTCTGTAACTAACATGTCAGCTTATAAAGGTTGCATTGTCCTGACCTTGGGATATTGATATTGTTGACTTCCTGAGACTTGTAAAATATGAACTTGCCATAAGGCACATTTGTTACTGAAATCCTGGAATAAAATTTTGTGGACTTTTTTAGATTTGATTCATTTGTTTACGAATATTCTTAACATTATTCAAATCTTTTCATTAATGTTGGGCTATACAGAAAGTTGAGCCTTTTCTCATGATATTTCAAGCACATGCAAAAATAATTTAAACCTTTTTAAAGTATAACTTGTCTTTTTCCCTCAACTTAAAGCGACATTTGATGATACCTCAAATATCTGCTGTTGTAAAACTGAGCTATCTGAAAAGAAAGAGGTAAATGAAAGGGAATTTTAACCCTTTAATGCATGCAGTGTTTTTCTTCCTTTTTTACATGCAGCGACATTTAATAATGGACACAAGAGATTAAGGATGCACTGATTTGTCATTTTGGCCGAATGCCAAATATTTGGCATGCAAGTAAGCTGAATATTACTATTGAGCCAAATGCTGACGGCCAGCCAAATAGTAACTTTTTGTCTGAATATTCCTATATTTCAGAGTTTGAAGGTGTTAAAAAGTTAGATTTTAAAACAATTTGACATAATATTTAACTTGGATACATCCATTACTATGAACAAGATCTTTTTATAGATAAATTTTACGCACACAAAACTAGTTGGATGTGCCAATCCCAAAACTTTCTAACATGTAATCTTACTCTTCTCTTATATGTTAATATTTCAAAAAGTTGTTACACATGTTAATATTTCAGTGTTATTACTTAATGCTATGTTAATTTTGATTTTCATCTTAAATTTCTGCATCTTATAAATTGCGCAACCAATGTATAACAGAACGACAAAAATGTAGAAAATTGCAAAAAATCGCTATCAAAACATCTCTTTCTGGCCGAATATCCCCGTTTTTAACTGGGACCCATAGTCAAAAACATATATATGAAATATGGATTAATTTTATCCATAAGTTTGTACACTTTACTATGATGATACCATAATGAAAATGGCACAAAAATCGCTATCACATGACCCCTTTCTGGCAGAATGTCCCTAAATTCAGCAGAGACCTGCTGGCTATAGCCAAAACCATGTATAGTAGAGCACCTAAAATCCACTTAGGTTTGCATATGTAAACATCTTTCTTCCATGGCACTAAAAGAATGAAGTTCGGAGAAAATAATGACGTCATTCCAAAGCGAATGATCGATTCAGGATGTTTTCATTGATGTGATTAAATTATATTAGTTTAAGCAGAGTTTAAATTAAAAAGGCTGAAGAAATGTTTTTTAGCTGAACAACCCCAAAACCTATTTGTAAAAATAAATCAAAGTCTGGAAAGTCAAAAGCGTATTTAAATGTATCTATTAAAAATAAAGGCAAGACTATGTAATTAAATAAATACCAGAGAAGTTTAAAATACACAAACGTTTATTAAAAACAAAAGGTATATAAAAACAGATTAATTGTTTAAGAAAAGTAAACTAGTTTTAACAAAATAAACTTTAACAGAAAAATATAACTTTATTTTCTTAACTATATCTGGCTAGTTCTGAAATTAAATGGAAATTTCACTTAGGTAATTTAAAAAAAAATAAAAGTTCAAATTGTTGCGTTTAAGTTGTGTTTCCAACATTTTCTTATGGTTTTAGAGATACATAAATCATGATCAGAGGTCAAGCTTGATTTTTTTTAATTTAAAATTAAATTTCATTTTTCATACAAACATGGAGGTGACAACCTTTAATAGTAAGGATGAATATAAGTTTATTGTCCATTTACTAGATTAGAAAACATTTATGGTTGCAATATTAGTTTGTTTTATAGTTTAAGAGGTATAATATGTTATTTCAATGAAATACAGAAAATCAAATAACACATCAAAGCAAAAACTGTATTACAATACAGGTAAAGAACACTATTCTTGAGTAACATGTTAAAAAAGAATAAAGCTCAAATTTAATTTTTTATTAAATAATATTGCAGTTTTGAGGGATTAAATCAAAAATATGTTGTAACGGATTGTTCACTTTCCACTGTTTAAACCACACAAAATTATTTTTCATATCTTATGATTGCTTCTTGCTCCTTACTGAAAACAAATTTGTTCTTGGATCTCAAACATCTTTGCATAAATTTAACATATACGTAACCTTCAACTGAAGTCACATTTGCTAAATATAGTTTAACAGGACCTAACTGAAATCTTGTGCATGCTGCGGTACTTCTTTATTAATTTTTCAGAAAGGACAAGCTCAAAGGCTTTCTTTGACTTTCGAAACTTCTCCCTTTTTTCAAAATTTTTCTCATTTTGAGTGGTCGATACTAAACTGAATACTAGGCATTTTCTGACTTTAGGAGAGACATTTTCACCTTTCAATATTATCTGTATCTTCTCTTTTGGACTGTTTAATTTTTTTCTTTCACTTACAATGCGTTACCTTTTTTAATAATAATCTTTTTTCTTTAATATTTTTAAACTCTTTTTCAAGCAGTTTTATTCTTTAGTATGCCTTTGTTTTGTTTCTGTTAACAATTTTTCGACCACTTTTTACCCGACTGGTACCTGCTCTTCTTATCACATCTTTAACATTCACAATAGGATTGTTTATAATTTCTGGTTCATCATCTGTTTCTGGTGTAGTAGAATTTAAAAGAACTTGCTGAATTTTACTTTATATGCTTTCTTCTCATGACTTTTCCTTGTCTTTTGTACCCAATTCTTTCTTTGTGCACGCATCTGTCGTTCACTCAATTGAGAAATAGCTTTTATTGTTCCTTCTTTTTTCTTCTTGTAATACCTTTTCTGTTCTTCTTTCTCACATTCTTCATACTATTCTAGATTTTCTTTAATTTTATCCCATCTTTCCTGCTCTGCGTCTGAGTTTTCTTTTCTTCTCTACAGAATTCTTTTTGCTTTTCTCCCGAGCCATGATAACTAAAAAATATTTTTAAGTGCAATTAGATAAAAAATAAGTGCATAAATGGATAAATAGAAAATACAGCACTTTAAATATACGACTGCTGAATACTCTAGTGTGACCATATTATTTAAATATATTAAATATTAAACAAATATATATATTTTTTCTATTTATCAAATTGGCTACCATAGAAAAACTGAAAATTTAAATTTAGTTCTTTTTTTTTATTATTTTTTAAGTTTAGGAGATCAGGCAATTCAATAAAAGGTTTTAAAATAAAGTTTAATTAAATCAAAATTTAACATGTATTGAAAGAAATACTGAAAGACATTAAAAAATCAAACTTATACAAAATTAAATATTTTAGAATTAAAATTTTCAGTTTCAAAAAATACTTTTATTGATATAAAATTATCCTTAAAATAAAAATATAGGTTCAATAATTAAAAATATACTTTAAGCACCCTTAAAATATTGTTTACATCAATATATGTCACATCCATTGGTCAATAACACCTCCATGATACAGCAATGGCATGGAGGTGACATATCTGAGATTAGGCCTAATATTTTCTAAACTTTGGACAACATGAACATAATGCTACTTGGATACAAAATTAAATAAAGCAATTTTACGCTACTTATCAGCAGAATTCTGCTATTTTTAAAACTGGCAAAATTAATGAGTCCATGGAATTGACACCCAATTAAAGTACACTATGGTAATTAAAAGTTTTTTAATTAAAACTAGATGAAGTAGCAACTTACTATGCTTCAGAAACATTCCATCCAATAAGTAGCTGCCTGTAGTTAATTTGTATTCCAAGTTTTAGAGTATGCTGTCGTCTAGTATATTTTTATATAACTATAACTGACATGTAATGGAAGTAGCTCTAATTCTGGGGACTGAAGTGTCTTGATCTGTAATACTTTTTTAAATACAAATTTTCTTTGAAAAAGTAAGTAAAGTATATCCATTTTTTAACTTAATGCATTTTATACGGTTCTTTTCGTTTATCTTATGGGATACAATCATGTTGTAAAGTAAAAACAGGCATGGAGGGACATACCATTGAGGTGACATTTAGTATGATTTTAATTTTATTAAAATAGTTTTAAATTTCAAATTCATTCTAAAGTATTTTTTAATAAAAGTTTTAGATGTGCCTTCATAGATTATCTATTTAGTGGAACAATTATTTTCATAAAAGTACAAAAAAATTGATTGGGATAATTTCCACTTAATTTCAGAAGTATCCATCTATGCAGGGTTGTAAAAAACCCGGGTTTTTTGTTAAAAACCCAGCCCGGGCGGGTTTTATTAAAAAACCCGGGTTAAATGGGCAATTTTCCCCGGGTAAATTGGGTTAAAATGCCAAAATGTGGAATATGATTCCACCTTCCTCCCAAATAACAATCTTCGGGGTTGCCACAGTATAGGAAAAACTGGAAAAGTGAGGGAATTTAAAAATGAATATTAAAAACAAAAAATGTTACTAAATTTTGGTACTTTGCAAAATTTATCCATTGAAATTTTGAAAATTCTCAGAGGAATTACTCAGGGAAAATTTAATTTTTTGCTTAGGAAAGCGCAAGGAATTTGATTGCCGAAATAAGTGGCAATCCTGATCTCAAATACAATGTTTGTGAACACTTCATAGTCTAATAGATGGGAATGACTTCATAGTCTTAATAAGGATCTCAATATTTTTCTCTGTTCTTAAAATATGTATATATATATATGATTCCTTTAATTTAAATAACAAACAAATTTTAAATTGCAAAGCTATTAGTTGTGTGTTATTTAATAATAAAATATAAATATAACTAAAAAAAAACTTGTTCCTTTGAAATTATCATAAGATTAGCAAATGTTGATAAAAAATATCTTACAACAAAAATTTTTCTTATATGTATATACAGGGTGTCCACTCTCAACGGTGTCCAATGGCTAATTCCTAAACCGTTAGTCATAGACATATAGTTCAAATTACAAAAATGTTTTAATTTGAGGCAAAGAAATATTTTAAAAGCGATTTGGGTCAATAAAAACATTTCTTAAAAAATTACGAAATTTAAGTTTTTATACGGCCCCCAGTCCTATAAGTTATATTTAGTAAAATTTTCCCATTACACTGACAAGACAGACAAAAAAAGTCCCATTCATATAATACTAAAATTGGCCGAGTTATGAAACTTTAAAAATGCATGAATTATACCACTTTTCTGCATCTGAACACAAATGAGTTTGGCCATGCATTGAGAGGTCATATCCTAAGTGCTTAAAGTATTCGAAGAACTTTTCAAGTGTATCTGCACTTAAAAAAAATAGAACAAGTGTTACGATTGAGCTAACTTTTATTAAGTTTCAGATTGCCTAAAATTATTGTATTTTAACATATGTTTTATTTTGTAAAGATTTGAGACTTTCTTTTCATGATTTCTTTTAACAAATATTATGTTATTTTATTTAACTTCAACGATCGTATGTATGTTTTCCTAGTTCAAAATTTGTACTCGAAATTTAACTTGCTTTTAAATATCTGATCGAGATTAAATTTTACATGTATACCGACGTAAATCCGATAACAATGTAATATTATTACTATTTTCAGTGGTTACCATTCATACTTATTTTACAGGATAACACAAAAAATTTCAATTCTGCCAAGAAGTTTAAGAAAAAGTTTTAGATTAGATAACAAGACTGCGATGGTTGTGTTTTTTAACTTTTATGTAATTTTTTTAGCACTGAATCCGAGAATTACCTCAATTTTTAACCATCATCTTAGGATGTTTTGCAAATCATAAGTTGTCAAAGTTAAAAAATAACAAAAATCAAATACTATAAAATAGAGGAGACGGCTGAGTTTTTTAACTTTTGATAATTGATTTTTATGTACTTTTTAGCACTGAATCTGAAAATGACCTTCATTTTTAACCATCACGTTATAATTTTTTTGAAAATCGTAAATGTCAAAGTTAAAATATAGCAAAAATCTGATACTATAAAACAGATGGAAAACTTTTTTTATTTAATTTTCCTGACGTGATTGTTAAAAATGTAGGTCATTTTCGGATTCAGCAGTAAAAAATACTATAAAACAGATGTAAAACTTGTTTTATTTAATTTTCCTTACGTGATGGTAAAAAATGAAGGTCATTTTCAGATTCAGCAGTAAAAAGTACATAAAATAATTTAATAAATACAATAAGTTTAGTAATATAATACTCTTGAAGCTAACTGCAAAGCTTAAATTTATTTTAAATTAAAAGCTAAAACATTTTAAAATTATAGGGTTCCCAATCCAAAAGTGCAAGTAAATTAGTACAAATATTTTTTCTAAGATTCATAAATAAAACAGAATAACCATAAACAACAAATACATCATTTGTTTCTTTCCAGAAATATATTTAAAAAACCCGGGCTTTTTAAATGGGTTTTTTATAAAAAACCCAGCTGGGCGGGTACCCGGGCAGCTACCCACTACAACCCTGCATCTATGAGCTTCATAACAAGAAATAGCAAAAACAATACTTTCAGTTTAAGAAAAGCACTTGTTGTCGATGCTCCAGAGCAAGCCAACACTCCATCATTATCTATCAAGGCAACTCAAGATGAAAAGTACATAATTAAAATCTCTCAATTTCCATAAATCAATAAGTCGATCTCGACATGAATAAAATGAATCTTCTACCTACAGTCGTTAATGCCGCAGTTTTGATTCACATAAATACTATCATCGATAGGTAAAAGGATTACAACCACTCAAAGCCATCGCATCCACTTTACGTTAAAACATTTCACCGGAGAATCCGCTTTAAGAAACAAGATAAACTATACGGAACTTCATCACTCACGCTACCATCTTCCTGTCATTCGTTAAACGCCACTCTAGGTTAGTAGGTCAAGACATCAAGAGAAGGAAAGGTAAGATAAGAATTTACTGGACCCCACTTTATGTGATCTGGAGATGAAAACTAAGTCATTACGCAATGCAACTGACAGCTTCAAGCACGTGCAAAAATGACGACATCGTTATGTGACGGCTGTTAGGATTACGTTATCATGAGCTAGTGAAGTCTTTGAGTCATGACAGAAGAGAGTGAATGACGATACATACAATAGGAAAGTAAATAAAACAACATTATGGGATATTTAAGAAAAGAAACAAGAAGGAAATAAAGTAAATTAATTTATTATAATGCATTGTATATAACTGTAAATAAATAGTATTTAAGAAATAAATGAATAAAGATAAATAGATTTGTCAATGGAGGTAAGCACGTATGGTGACAAGAACTGGTATATACATAGATTAAACATAGAAGATGGGACATTTACGGCAAAATCTGTAATGGCAACAGTACTAGCGTCACTACCGACAAGGGGGAAGAATTAACAAGCCTCCGATATTTACCTATGTTGAAGAAATATGTTTACGTTCTATGTTTTGAATATCTATTCTTTCCTGAAACGAAGCAGAGACAGACGATGTATTTATGCTTTATTTATTCAGCTGCTTTTTTTTGTTATCGTGCCTATATCGTTCACCTTTAACTTACAAAATAATAATTAGAGTAATAATATAAAAGAAAAACCATAGAAAATTCTGTTAAGAATGTAAATATGTAAGTTTATGAGATTAAATTATAAAAAATCAAATTCAGATATTGAGTGTAATGTCAGTACATGTATTTATTTTTAACTTTTATATAATTTTAAAAAAATTTCGAAATTGATTTTTCCCCATCTGTAATTTATTATTTTTTCTTATATGTTAATATTATAATTATTGAATTGATTGTACGTTATTTACATTAAAAACAATATTCTTATTTTATCTGTAAGTAAGTGAAAATGCATAAATTTAAAAAGATTATTGTAACGACTTTTAATATGTTAAACTTCAGAAATTAATAAAACATCGTCTATAAAAATTTTCCTACCAAATGGGAATAATTATGAAATTTTCTGGGGCTTGTAGAGTGCAATATTTTGTATATTTTTATATTACACCATTGCTTTTGATATATAGAATTTAAGACGAAATTTTTACCTTGTTTTTCGTTGCACTTAAATCGTTCACTCATGTTAACCAAAAAAAAAAAAAAGTATGTATCCGTGCATGAACATAGCATTGATATTAGATATATAAAATAGAATATCTATTCTATGTTCGTGTATCGGTGTAAGATTCTGTTGAAAATGTAAACATGCAACATTAAAAAAAGAAAGATCACAATAAGGTAGATACTGAATAATAAAAATATTACAAGGATATGGTGAGTTCTTCTCCATTGTCAACTAAAGGCGCTACTATCACAATCGCATGACCATTACGCTCTATGGGAGTGTCCGATCTTGTATGTTAATCTATGGGCATATATTGCTATCATTCATCTCTGTTTATAAAGAACGTGGCGAAAATTGTGGCTGATGTGAAAAGAAGACTGAGTATACGCATGCGTGTTGATTAGTTTGAGAAATATATTTGGGAATTTCAGTGACGTTGACTCTGCTGTCTGTTTATCTGTATCTAATCGCATACAAGACGTTTTTATTCATTTAAATTGTTCATTGGTATTTTTGTCGGGTGAAGTATCTGAAATACGAGAAAGCGAAAGCATGTTGCACTCACAATGCTACAAAAAGTTGTTAAAACTATAAAAAAAAAAATTACCTACAGAGCAACACCTAAATATATAGCGGATACGTACGGCATTGCTGTAAGAACAGTTAACTATATTCATAAACAGAAAAAATATATATTGGAATTCTATACAAAAAGTCATTCAAATGCTGGAATCCAGAATCAGAAATCCTTGCATGAATCAAAAGATTTATATTCCATTGTGTACGAGTGGTTCAGGCAACGGTGTGGCGATGGTATATCGATTTCAGGACCACTAGCGAGAGCTGAAAAATTTCATGCTGGTTTGGAAATAAAACAACCATGTTATTTTAGTTTAGGTTGGTTGAAACGCTTTAAGAAAAGGCATGGTATTTGCTACGTGAAAACATGTGGAGATAAGCTCTCTGCAGCAGTGGTGTAGTCGAGGGGGGGCGGCATCCCCTTACTTTATATTTTCAAGGGGGACGCTAGAGACGCGGGAGGACGCAGACTTTCCAAAGTTATTATTATTATTTTTTTTTAATGAATACATCAATAAATTAACGTTTTTAAGAAATAAGGTATAGATTTTACCTTTCAACAATGTTGAAAAGTGTTTACTGTGCTGGTTCTCCTATTCCCATTTTAACTTCAATAAGTTTGCTTGAATTGCGGCAAAATTTTATGTATATATTTAAGGTTTAATGTAGTATATCACTAATTATGAATGATGTACAACATCAGTATTTCGTTGACTCGAAACAAAACGAGAGTTCTTTGTTATTATGCTTTATTGGCAGAAATAGTTTGAAATAGACATTAATGAAGTTATAATATTTTAAATATAACGAAAATGACATATGGTATTAAAATTCGTTACAACATGTTCCCTATTGGAAGTAGGATTTATCGTTCATTTACAGGGTCGTTAAAATATATTTCCAAACACCACGATCTATTAACGGTAATTATTTTAAATGCATGGAAAACTATGGAAACAATACTATGGAAAACGGTGCGCGAAACATTTACAAGGCCACACAAAATAATTCATCACTTTGTCATCGATGGGTTCAGTTGCTTAAACGTTTTTTCCATCATATTATCAGAGCACCCAACACATTTTAGTGCGCCAAAAGTGGGAAATGAGACCATTTTTATTAAAAAGGAGGACTTCAGGGGACCATTTATATTAAAAAGGGGTCATTCGTCTAAAATGCTGCACAGAGTTTTCCTAAATATGTAGGCAAATTTTGTAAAAGTACCCCAGAAAGAATGTTAATTGGTTATATTTATAAAGATTGTCATTAAGCAATGTACACAGCTTTATTTAAACATAGTTAAATATCCTAATGCAAAAATATAGAAATAATTCAGTATTCGGCACTCACCTTCATAATTGTCCTTAAAGACGCATGAACGTTTAAGTCAAATTGTTAAATATTAAAATTTAAAATTAGATTAACATACATATTGTTAATTATTAACCTTATGGCAAGATTAAAATGTTTTAACCTTATAGTAAATTTTGTCTCCTTTGATTTTTTGAAATTTTAGCGATTTTTATATATTTTGTGGTGATTTTTCCACATTAGTAAAATAATCCTGTTTAAATTTTTAGTTCATTATAGTAAACTAGCTGACCCGCCCGGCGTTGCCCGGGCCCGTAATAATATTCGTAAATGAATCTGAAATTTTTATCGCATGTCCGTACAGAGGGGGGAGGGTGGAGACGGTGCAAATTACCAGGGCCCGACTTTTGTTCAGTTCCAAAGTTGTGTAAAGTCAAAGGTTAAGTTTTTAAATTTTTATATGTCTCATACTTTAAATGCTTTTTTTATTCCAAATTAACTGATGAATTTAATTAAAATGTAATTATATTTTCAAAAATTTAATTTTTTATTTAAAATCTTTATATGAAAAAGCAATTACAAATACAACATAAAGTGTAATACTGAAAAAGAAATAATAAAATTGTAAGCAAATATTACTATATAGATTTTTTTTTAAAGTACCATTCAGCAAATTTATTTTCTAATAGAGTAAAGCCTGTTTATAACGGAATTCTGCAATAAACGGGAAAAAAAAGTCCCAGTTCTTCCCCCCCACCACACCAAAAAAATTCTATTATGCTTTGTTCAATTTAAATAACCTGCATAAAACGGAATTTATCACTGGTCGTTTTCGTTTCTGTCTAAGCAGATTTTATTGTATCTTACTTCTGGGGTGGGGGGGGGGGGCGTAATAATATTCTTAAATGAACCTGAAATTCGTATCGCAGGTCCGTACAGTCAAAACTACCTGTCCGTACAAAATTACTTTTTACGTCATGACAACATTTTGTAATCTTCTTGCTGCTGTTTAATTCGCATTTTCAATACAGTGTTTTGCAGATATTGCACGTTTCACCCACAGTTATGCATGCCCGGAACGTTTAAATCAGAAATGTGGATTTCAGAAGCAACGCGTGCATCCTACAGTTATTAAGCCTATTTTGCCGATCGCTTAACGGCTTTCTCGATCAATTCTATTCGGATTTCGAATCTATATCGATTCGACTCGAATTCGGCTTCTTCTTCACTTTCAAGCATTCACCGAGATTTTTAATGAGCATTTCAAATGATATTTTAAAACTACATAATTGCAGCGAAAGATATCATACCAAAAACACGAAACGTAAACAAACCCGATCGCCATAAATCCTGCCAAGGACTCTTACACAATTGCCAATCAGATGCAATTCTCGGGCGTTGCCATTAAAGAATAACAAATAATCTCGATTTCTGTGCCACGTACGTTAGCGTAATATATATATAGATGTTGGCCTTTTTTCAATAAAGCTTATTCGGAGATTTTTTTTTTTTTTTTGACATTCGTAAAGCGAATCCGACTCTAATCTTTTAGTGCAGTTTAATATATTTTAACCCCTTTTCAAGAAATATTTTTCGGAATTTCTACCAAAATTTTGCAAACTTTTTTTATACAATTTTTGAGTTTTTTGTGTTTTGCGGCCATTTTTTGAACATTCGGTTTAAATCTTCTGGTAGCTTAATTTAGTAAATTCCGTCCTCTCCGCTTTTTGAATTTTTTGTGATTTTTAATGCGATTTTCATGGATTTAACGTTTTTCCACACTCCGTGGCGATTTTTTGACATTCGTAAAAGAGTTCCGGTTACAATGCTTAGCCCACTATAGTCAATTTTATCCTTTACGAGTTTTGAACTTTAAACAATTTTTAGAGATTTTTGCGTTTTGCAACGATATTTCCGCATTGGTAAGTTTTAGCCCCTGGTACGGTATGCTATTTCTTTCTCCCAGCTTATTTTGTGTCATCTTCAAAAAATAACGTTACCTTACAGAAGCCAGCCGTGTAAAACAAAGCAGTATGTTTAAATACTCTATAGCAATTTTTTTAACTTCTAAGCATCGCAAATTTTCCATTTTTTTACCGTCGTATTGGGGAGAAAAAGGTACTTTTTAATGCAATTTGTTTGAAAACGGTATCTCCATTTATTTTAATTTTTTTTTCAGCCGTGAAGGAACGAAGTGGCCCAAAGGGGAGTTTTTTCTAAAAAGAGAAGTTTAGGTGGGGGAGGGGAAGGGGAAGGAGACCATTGGGAGCTCTGCATTATGTATTTTTTTATATTATGCTGATTAAAACATTAATTAGCTGGGTGGTATGTAAATGATATTTGTATACAAGATCACACAATAAAATTCAAACTACCATCTATTTCCGTATATTTCTTGAAATGCGTTTTGCAGCTGGATTAAATTTTAATGTGTTATGTGATGTGCATATGATCATTAATTTCCCTATATAACCACTGAAAATAATTCAAATGACCATTTATAGGCAATTATTGCTTGATAGGTGTTTAAACTGAATGGGAAAAAAATGCTCTACAAGTGCTTTTTCCTCATACATTATTGCTTTAAAATTAATTTTACAAACATTTGTGAATAATTTATATATTGGCCGATATACAGGGTGTACCATAAAAATTGACTCGCATTTTAATTTTTTACCTGTTGGAAATAAATAAGCAATATAAATTATAAAAATATTTAAAATGAGATAATATTCTTGAAATATTATTGGTAATGAAATAATCTTCTCGTTAATTTTTAAAAATGTGTACAATTTTTTTTTTTTTTTTTTTTTTGTTTTAATTTTACACGACTTTTCTATTAAAAAATTTCCAGTTCGAAAAATTTTGCTTTTGCTGCAACTAAATCATTAAAATACAAAATACTACTTACCTATAACTTTAAAATAAATTTAAAAATGAAGAAAGAAAGCTGACTTATACAAATTTTTCGAATCATTTGAATATTATTTCACCAGTAAAAATTGGAAGGTGATAAGGTATAATGGTGATAGCATTTTCAGAACAAAATTAAATATTAACAAGTATATTTTTAAAAAATGCACTGTAAGGATATTTAAAAAAAAAAAAAAAAAAAAGCTACACGGGCAGCGATCATGTAAAGGAACAATGTAGTTTTAAAATTTAGAAAAATGATAAAAAAAAATAACTGTAAGCATTTGCTAAGTGTTTTCCACCAGCTCCAGTACATAACTGCAGCTCTTCTAAAAACGCATTTATAAGTACTTTAGAGTTCTTTGTCACTAATATTGTTGAGGGCTTCGATTGTCTTTTATTTAAAGTCAACTGCATATGCTTATTACGTATTACGGTCCGTTACCTCTTACTTGTAATATTGCACAGCTTTTCGAATTTGTTATTTCAGTAGAACTTCGATTATCCTAAGTAATTGGGACCGACCATCTTTCAGAAAATCGAAATTTTCGGATAATCGAGAATGTTTAAATTTTAAAATTAAGGAGAAATATATACGATATTTCTTATTATGGTAACAAGTTCTTAATAAAAATAAAGTAATAGAAAAATAGAAACAAGAATAAATTACCTGAATTTTAATTTTAAATATCCTAAATATGAAAATATTTTTGAAATTCCTGAGTACCTTTCACAAGTATTTGAACCAATGTTTTGTTTGTCGCAGTTTCGATTGCTTTTGCTTTGAAGCTCTATCATGAAGTCTTTTTTTAAATATTATTAGTTCACCAGTATCACAGTCTTTCTGCTACTCCAGCCATGCCAAACCTTTTTCAAAAGCTTCAGAATTGCTCATTTGTTAGTTTTCTTTGTCCCACTCCGCAGCTTACGGGAACTCAAGTTAAATTCAAAGGAATTCTAAGAAAGGGGATCGAAAATATTTATATGTACTCGTCATTCGGAAGGCCCGCTTGCATACAAGGAATATGATAGTTTAAAAAAAAAAAAAAAAAGCTTTCAAAAGGGATTTTGCACACAAGGAATGTGATAGTAAAAAAAAAAAAAAGCTTTAAAGATGGATTTCGGTTAAAAAAGATTCTACTATATAGTCATCGTCCCTCTCCCATCTGTATATCCCCTACCTTATTTTGAACGTTTTTGCATCTTAAACTGCCTACTTATCTCCGAGTAATAAATTAAAGCGTGTTTAATTTTTTTCAAACACGCTATACAGACCGACCTTAGCTAAAACTTGAAGACTTCGTCTAAAAGATTGTCAAATTTTGATAGCAACTTTGTAGTTTTAGTGGCAAAATCTGGCGCCTTTAATTTATAATAGAAATTTGATTTTAATGAATAATTTGTTTAATCTTCTAATTCAAATCATTAACGATTCCCTCTTAGCTAAGTGAAAACCAAAGACTTATTCAAAATTAGGGAAATGGAAAATCATAGAAAGGCTAGAGACACAAAATCTATAAAAATATAAAGAGTTGAGAACTTTTATGAGAGCAAGTATTTCTGAAAAGTTCTCTGAGAGAGGAAAGGTAATGCACATTATTAAACTGTGACAAAATTAAATATTTTACTGTTGTTTTAAACCGATTTTTCACCTTTTTAAAAAATATTTAATAAATAAAAGAAATTTATTTGAGACACCTTTTTGTAAATTTTATTAACTTCTAGAGTAATTTATTAGAAAGTGGTTCTTAAATAACTGATCTGGTACAAATGTTGTCTTACTTGCTATCGAAACTCTACTTCAAAAAAGCTATATTTAAAAATTTTCTGCCCAACTTTCTAAACACTTTGTAGAATGCCATTAATTCAAATAAGTTTATAATTAGAGTAGATTTTTATTGCTGTGAATTATGTGATAACATTCACTGAGCCGATTCAAACATTCAAATTTCAATCCTATTTCATTCTTTCAATCAGAATATCTACACGTTAAAAATAGCTTATATGTCAAATTTAAAGTTTCTAGCCCTGATAGTTTCAGAAGAATAGCAATTTTAGAAAGTTTTCACCCCGTTTCTCAGATAACCCACCAATTTATCCTTTTAAAATTTGAATTAAAAAAATTTTTTAAGCGAGTATGTAAGTCCTGAAAGTACAAAAGTGCCATGTTTTAAGTTTCTAGAAAAATCATGATGAAACTGAAATTTTAGAATGTTCTTTCTGCATTTCACACCGTTAAAATTCTAAATAATAATAATAACAAAATCAAGTATTGCATTTACGCATTAGAAGTATCTAAGTTTAATGCAGTAATGTTACTTAAAAAGAAGCTGTATTGGTTACTAGAAAAGTTCATGGAATCCCAGTTGCCTAGTAGTACTCTAGTAGTACTACAGATTTTCTTTACAGTGTAGTTTCTAATTTAAAGTTTCTATCTCAAGTTTTTCTACGGAAATCTTGCAAAAACATATTCTCGGAAATGTTCTGCAAAAGGATATTTATCTATTTCCCCTCTTTAAAATTCATATTTTTAAAAAACCCTATTTGGGCCAGCATTTGAGTCCTAAATGTATTCTTCGTGCCGATAGAAAGCATTATTTATTATCTTCGGCCTTGGTCGCATTTTTAAAAAAAATTTTCTCACTTAAACAGTATACTTATTTGTTATTTCTAGCCAAAAAATGGTTTAAAAATTATGTAGATGCGATAAAGTGTCGAATTTGTCCAAAATTAGAGTTTAGACAGTTTTATATAGTCTTGGCATATTAAATAGTCTATTCATCATGTTTAAAATACTTGTAAAATTTGAACTCCGTTGAAAACAGTGTTGAAATGCTATCATGTTAAAACACACACACAGCATAGGCGTAACCAGGGGGCTGAACTTCACTAAACTTCATACATATTATATGTATGCATGAATGTTGTACCAGGTACTGCTCACATCTGTGTACAGGGTATCACAAAAAAGATGGTCACAACTTTAAGAAGAAATACATAGTAGGATAATAGTAGAAAAAATGATAGATTTGTTGACAAGAGTATTTCTTTGCAAACTTTTACTTTGCTTATCTACGTACGTTATAAGATATCTAAAAGAGAATGCCCCAAATTGGTCATAATTAATGGTTTTAACTAGCCATGTTACGAGGAATACTTTAATGAAGAATTTCTGTTGAAAACAATAGAATTCTAAGTTGTTATAATAAAATTTTAATCATTAGTTTTCTAATGATATAGTTTGTTTTTTGCATGGGTGGAGGTTTACTGGAAGCAGAGAGAGAGAACGGGGATTCCACTCCCTTCCTAAACTGTTTGAAAATATATCAATTTTGGTCACTTTTGTCTAATTTTAATCATTTGGTACTTTTTAATGAAAATCCTGAATATTCTCATGGGGGGGGGGGGTGTCCCGGGGCAGCTGCCCGTATGCCCCTGCATAAGTCGTGTCCTGAGCACAATTATTTTAAAAAATCGAAATCTACAAAAGAAAAAAGAGGTGAAAGCAGAGTTCAATGAGTTTAGTTCAGAAAAAGAAGTCTATGTTCTTTTTTTTTTTTAATTATGTTCTTTATCTTTTTTAAAACTAGAATATTTACAAGAATCTGTATTAGTCATAGTAAGTCAAAAAGGTGGTTTTATTTCCCACATGGGCATCTTTTTTTTGTGGGAGATTTTTTTTAACACCGTTCTTTCTATTTCATGTTTCTGCAGTTTCATGAGAAATTAACGCAAGTTCTTGACGAGGATAGAAACACAAATTATTTGTCGCTTTGATTTCGCAGTCTTAAGTCTAGAAAGAAGCAAAAAAATTTTAAAAGGAATGCTGATGCGAAACAGTAATTGCAAAATGCGATCAGCCGGGGGAAAGGTGGGGGTACACAGACCCTGCCAACTTTGAAAATGACAAATAATACCACAGAAAACTAAAATTAATCTGGAGTTGGTTGGTTGGTTGAATTTCGTGTTTTGCGACCATATTTTGACATTCGTAGAAGGAATATGGTTGCAGCCTGTCAAGTCAATATTGTAATTTTTTTCCTCTGAAAATTTTTATGTGATTCTTGGAGTTTCTTCTCATTTCGCGGAGTTCTTTTGAAACTAGGAAAAGGAACCGGTTTCAATCTTTTAGCCCAGTGCAATAAATTTTGACGAAATTCGCGATCTTATTCTACGATCATTTCATGATACTTACAATTTTTTCCAAAATCATTTGACAAAATTCAAGTCTTTCTACACGATTTTTTGTCGAAATCCACAATTTTCACCACTAACCTTCGGCAAAATTTGTGTTTTTCACTGCGATCTTTTGACGAAATTCGCATTTCTTACCGCGATATTGTGACGAAATTGGGATTTCTTTAGCACGATCCTTCGATGAAATTCGTGTTTTCTTTACACAATCTTTTGACGAAATTCACTTTTTCTTTCCGCGATCTTTTGACGAAATTAACATTTTCTTTCTGCGATCTTTAGATTTTTTTTTTTTTTTGCGACGTATTCACAAAACTGATTTTTTACAGGCATCATTTGTCGAAATTCGCGATAGTTTTGCGCAACCAATCGGGAAAATTCTCGACATCTTTCCGTACCAATTATTAAAATCCTGTACTCTTTTCCGCGACTTTTTGACGAAATTTGCAACATTTTCTTGTCAATCATTTATCAAAATTCGTGATTTTTTTGCGCAATCTTTGACGAAATTCGCGATTTCTTTCTGCACTCTTTTATCAAAATTCACGATCATTTGAAGAAAGTCTCAAATTTTTCCGGGACCGAGTCATGAGTTGATTTTGAGAAATTCCACAAAAGAAATAAAAATCGCGAACTTCAAAAATTTTTTTAAATACTCACTAAAGAATCACAGATCTGTGAAAGAATTTTGAGGGCTGAAATACTGTGCAGCATTATTTATTATGCGGTACTTTCCTTTTCTGTGCACAAATCGCGCGATCCCGCACGTTATTTCAAACCCTGCCCCTCAATGAAAACTTCATTACTAGTGGAGCTTTTTTTAAAACTAACATAGAATTAAAGAAATCTAGGATTTGGGGGGGGGGGGGGACTGCCTTCGGCAACGTACCCCAGACCAAGCTATGATCATTTCCGTCTCGAAACAAACGAATCTGAATTATCGCGATTTTTTTTTCCGAGCCAAATTAAATTTCCTATTTCTTATAAGAACTAATTTGACATTCTTCCAATTCGAGTTTAATCACGGCAATTGCAAAATTTACCGGAGAATTTTTTCTGTTTCAATAAAAGAAAAAAAATCACCTCAAAGGACAAAAAACCCTGCTAAAAATCGCATTAAAATTTCGGAAAAGATTAAAAAACAGCAGGGAACGAAATTAACTAATTGGGTAAAATATTTATACCGGGTTCCTTTTAGGAATGCGAAAAAAAAACCTCTAAAAATAACATTAAAAAATTGTTACAAATTGAAAAATCGCTGTAAGAATCTCGAAAAAACTCCACAACAGTATCCCCAACAGGGGGGCCGAATTCAAAATATATAATAGAGATTTCCACGAGCCCTGGCCTGTTCCGAAGCCCGAACTCTGTAAAAGTTTCTTTCATTAAACTCGGGCTTTCGTTAATTTTATCTGAAAACTCGGTACGGGCTCGGGCTAAATTTTAGCTTTTGAAAAGTTGGTCCAAGCCTGAACTTCATTATCCCCGGGATACATCCGGGTCTTGCATTTTTTCTGTAGATTCGGGGCGGACTGGGACTGTATTTATACTTCAGAATTTTTTTAGAGCAAATGAACAATAAAACATTTCTTTGTTTCTTTTTTCCCCTTTTTTTAAATAACAGGTGGAATATGTTGATCAATCACGTGAAAAACATAAAATTTTCGCGTTCGGATTTGGCATATCCCGAAACGCGCAGATCTGTAACACTCGCACTGCTATTTAAATTAGAAATAAATTGCAGAGGGCCAAACGATTTTTACTCGAAACATAAATTTCAAAGCTTGTCAAAGAATATTGTAGATAAATAAAGTGAAAAAAAAAAAGCTCTTAAGGTTATTTTTGAAACACCTCACTAGTCATCTAATCTTTATAGGCGGATGAATCCACAACAGAAAGGGTTTCCACACTTTTGAGCATTACCTGAAAGGAAAACTCTGCTTCGTATTCTTCCATACAGCAGCCTCCCAATAAGCGGTCATTCAGTATTATAGATTTTACGTGCACATACATGGCATATACACATAGAGATGTAAATTTTCCGGAAAAGTTGAAGTGGCGGAAAAAAACCGGGTTTTTTCCAGTTTTTTTCTGGAAAAATTGGAAATATTGGAAAAATTGATTTCCTATAAATGTTTCTCAAAAATAAGTTATATTTTCTTAAAAAGTATACAGTAATAAACTTTTTCAATATTTTTGCACAATAAAAAAAATTATTTTCCCTTTATATGTGAACATTATTTAAAAAAAAAGAAAGTGAGAGAAAAGCCAGTTTTTAAAAGTTTATCCTTTCAATCTCAGAATTGTGACAGTAGCTTTTTTTGCTTAATTTAACACCAGTGTTTGTAATATATCATGTGTCTGTTGAAATGATTTTTCAGTAACACTTGTTTAATTGTATCAGTAGAGTTAATTTAAAAAACAAACAAAAAAATCTTTAGTTTCAACCAATATCACTGTAGTTTTAAACTGTATTGTACATCTCTTCTACATAGTACTGGCTTTCAAATAAATAAAGGATGCCAGTGAAAAAGAAACAAAGTATAGTAGTTCTGGTATTATTATAAATACTATTAGCATTTTGAAATTTTGCATTGTTTTGCATTGGTATTATTTTACAATATTACTCTCCCCCCCCCCCCTCCCCTTATAGTTATAATTTTCATTTTCTGTATATGTAGTTTTGGTAAAGCTTTCCAGACTAAACCCAATATTTTAATAAGATTTAGATCCTTAATATTGAAAGCGGTATTTTTTTTTTTTTTTTTAATGAAACTTTTAAAACAGGTGGATTTTTCCATATGTTTAAAAATTGTTTTCAACTAGATTTTTCACAGAGATTTGGTTACATTTTCTTTGCAAAGTTCGTATGGATTTATGTTTTTTGAAAATACATTTAGACAACTCTAAGAATCTATATTTCAAAAAAAGAAAAAAATGATACATAATTTCAACTTCATGTTATCAAAAGAAATTTTTCTAACAATAGTGAAAAATTACAGCCGTAAATAAATGCATGTTTCAAATTTTACATTAAATTTTCCATCTTACCATTTTCATTTATTGGTATAATATTGAAATACTTTTGCATATGAATTTTCATTTTAAACGAGAGAAGTTGCATTTAATTATCTTACCAAGGATTTGCTTGGATTTTTTTTCACACGATCATGTTTTTGCGGAATTGTGAACTTTTATAAAAACTTGTGAACTTGTAAAAAATGTGAATGAAATGTAAAAAATGTAATCGGAATTTTGTAAACTGGAAATTATCATATTTAAGATCTTATTTAGACATTATTGTCCTTTATACATATAAACAGCTAGATAATAGATTCACTGGTTAATGCAACTATTATACAATAGGTTTTTTTTTATTCTAAAATCATTACGTTTGTGAAGGATTTAATTTGGAGATTGAAGGATCCTTTAAGGGTTTTCTCAAATCCAAAAAGGCAACTTTCTGACATAAGTTTTAATTTATTTTTGTTCGAAAATGCATGAAACTAGCTGCTGTTGTTGTTCAGAAACTATGTCATTGAGCTGTTTTTTCCATTTTTTTGCAAATGCAATAGATCTTTCAGAAAATGGTTATCGAAGTGGGCATTTTGAACTGAATTTCCACGCGAAGGAAGAAAGAGAACTCAAGAAAGATCGAAAAACGTGTTTGACAGGATCGAAATTGCTTATAACTCAATAGATAATTGATTGATCAAAAAATGGAAAAAACAGTTCAATTCCAAATCGCTTCCATGGCCAAGCTTTCCAATTTTATACATTTCTGTTAAAAAATGTATTTGTAAATGTGTCAAAACGTTTTGTGCTTGTTGAGCAGAGCAGTTAAGAACAGCCTTAAGAGATTCAAGTTCTTTCTAAAGAGATCCCTGCTTACAGATAAGATTTTCCATGTTAAGGTTTTCATGAGGGACACTAAACAGGAAAAAAAAATAAATAAAACTATCAGAATGTGTAGCAGTTATAAAATTTTGACTATATTATTTTACAAATGAAATTTCAATTTTTCCAATTTGAAAAAATTGAAAAATAGCCCTTTGGAAAAAAACCGGTTTTTCCCCCAACTTTTCCGGGGGTTTTCCGAGCATTCCCATCTCTATATACACAGCAGTATGTGAAAGACAAAGTATGGAGCAGTTCTCCGGTTATAAGTTGAACCAAAGAGTCGCGCATCAGGAAAAGGTAGGTAACCAATTTTTTTCGAAACGCGGTTCATGTTCTGGCCGGGTTGAGCATGTATTTTAATGCCGGAGGTAAATGAAAATAATCAGTTGACAAATCCCTATCAAAAATGCATAAAGTGACGAAAAATTATTTAAAAATAAAATTATTTAAATTTGTCAGTGAAAGTGTCATCGTGAAAACTAGCAGTTAAACGTTACACCTAACTAGGGTCCTTCCCGGGTAATAAATAAAATTTGAAGCCCTGTAAATTTTATTTAAAACAAAGCTGCAACCTGAACCGAACTCAACCAAAAATATTCTGTCTACCCGCAACCCGATCGAACGCGAAATACTTAATTCCACTCCCAACCTGAAACCCGGAATCAGAGAAAATTTATCCACACTATAATGTAATTATAATATATAGTTTGCAATCATATCTCCAATTTTAATGTTATCTTTTATGTGGAAAAATAAACATGCAGGGAGTCATTCATATTCAAATACGTAATTTTTCATCTGAAAGATTCCTGCGCGGTTTGGGTTATACCCGACCCAAACGTTCAACTTAAAGCCAATCCGAAACCTAACAAAAAATTTCCGTTGACGCAAAACCCGACCTGAACCCGACAACAATTTTTCTATTGACCCTAAACCGAAACACTTAACCCGAACACGACTCGACACAAAAAAGATCTATAATTTAATACAGTTATGAAAAAATAGTCAGCAATCATATCTGTAATATCAATTCTATCTTTTATGTAGAAAATAAACACGTAAAGCGACTCATTCAAATTTAAATATATAATTTTTCATGTCAAACAATAACTTAGACATTCTTTTTGTAAAATTGAGCTAATTCCAGCTTGGCTCGTAAGTAGTGTTGTCAGATCAAACAGCGGGACAGAGAGAGAATTAAATTTAAAAAATCAAAAAACCTGACTGCGTAAAAAGCGAACTACTTAATTATTTCTCATCAATATTAAACTATTTTTTTATATTACTTATCTATTTTTTTTATTCACTTGTGTTGGTGACTTTCAAGTTGTGTTTGATTGTTAGTTCTTATCTATAAACACTGTTTTCATGAGGCCTGTAGATGTCTATGATGGTTAAAGTTGCAATAAAGCTAGAGATCCTACCTACACAATTCCAGGTTGTGTCCTATTTAAACAGAGCTTCTGACTGTAAAATAGTTAATGAAATGTCGTCTTCATTTTGAAAAATCAATCCAATGATATGCCACTCAATAGGGTGCGTAAATTTTTTTTTTCGTGTCTACCGCCATTTTGTATTTTTAAAATCAAATCTAGCCTATAACCATCGGACGGTTAAGACGAATCGATAGAGACCTTATTCGTTAAAATCCATCCAGCCGTTGGGGAGGTTTCGGGGGTATAAAGAAATCCACATTCCCAGATATGCGTGAAACACATAAACCTTCTTGGCAGTCGGATAAAAAAAGCCGGACAGACGCTTGAAAATCGAGACATTTTAAGCACTACAATAAAACCTGTTAAAACGGAACCAGTGTAATGGAATAACGCTTTAAACTGAAAATTTTCGCAATATCGGCTAAAACAGGCTAAGATTGTCTAAATTGGAAAGTTCTTCAAATAGCTTCCTTTCATCGTATTGAATGTAAGTGAATTATACTTTATCCATAAAGGAATGGTGTGAAATTAATTAGTCGAACTAGAGTTTTCTAAATAATTAACAGTAATTTTATGACAAGAATGCTCACTTTACAAATACCGCGTTTTATTATTTTTTTTTCATTATTTTGCCTTTCAGCCGTTTAAGAAAAGGCGCAATTATTACATACACTCCCGAGAAAACATTTCGTCAAACGTAAAAAGCACAGGCAGCAAGTTGCCGGAACGCGCCTGTGGTTGGAACAGATTTTTCTGTTATTTGAAGAATATTCCGTGTTTTAACTGGAGAACTAAATAAACAATTAAATTAAAAAAATCAAAAAACCCGATTGCGTAAAAAGCGAACTAATTAATTATTTCTCATCAATGTGAAACAATTTTTTTTTTTCAATTCCTACTATTAGCTCACACTCTCGCTATATACACTGCTCAAAACAATTAAAGGATATTGCAGTTTTAGGTGGATTTTGTATCTGGTAAACTGCTTAGCTGATTGATACATGGTCGACAGACATAGTAGGTTATATGAGAATAAATTACACATGTTTGGCAGAAAAAAATGCATTTTATTGCGCATTTGTATACTAAAGGAAAAAAACACAATTTGTGCATATGAGAAAAAAAGAATAAGAAAAGGTGTTTTCTTCAAAGAAAATCATTTTCAGTAGGGGGTATGGTTTCCACGGGCGGCCAGCAACGTTGAACACCTTTGAGGCATGGACTCAATGAGGCTATTAATGACGAGTTGGGGTATTCTGCCCCACTCTTCCAGAAGAGCTCTTTCCAGTTCTTGGAGAGTTTGTGGGGGTTGTTGGCGGCCAGAAACTCGTCTTCCTAGAACGTCCCAAACGTGCTCGATTGGATTCATGTCTGGAGAACACGCTGGCCATTCCATTCGAACGATTCCTTCCTCGAAAAGGAAATCCTCCACCAGGTTTGCACGATGTGGCCTGCAGTTATCGTCCATTAAAATGAAGTTATCTCCGATTGCTGCAGCGTAAGGGGCTACAATAGGTCTGAGGATCTCATCCCTATATCGGCGACCAGTCAGAGCTCCATCTCGAATGATGTAGAGGTCAGTGCGCCCGTCAATGGAGATGCCACCATACACCAACACTCCTCCACCACCAAATCTGACACTTTCGTGCACGAACGCAGGATTATTCCTACTGCCACGGTCCCTCCAGATGAAAATACGCCTATTATCCGGATGCACAGAAAAACGGGACTCGTCAGAAAACAGAATATTGCTCCATTCATTTCTCCTCCAGTTGACATGCTCGGTTGCCCACTCCCTGCGGTCGCGATGATGCCTTGATGTTAATCTAACATATACCATCGGTCGGCGAGCATACAGACCTACAGCATGGAGCCGGTTTCGGACAGTCTGAGTTGAAATCGTGGTGCCTGTAGCCGAGCGAATGTGTTGTTGGAGAAGAGTAGCGTTCATGGTTCGGTGTCTCCGAGCTGTTAACGCTAAATACCGATCTTCATTGGGCGTTGTTGGCCGTCTACGACCTTGCCCTGGTCTTCGGCCTGCACATCCACTCTCCAAAAAACGGTTCCAGATCCTGGAAATGACACTTTGTGGCACTCCAATGGCTTGCGCTACTTCGGCTTAAGTTTGGCCCCCTTCTAACCTACCAACAATTCTCAAAGCTTCTGAATCTGTCAAATGACTTCGCTGAGACACCGTACTCATCGAAACAAAGCAATCACTGAATGCCGATCATCCTTGTCTTCATTCTCTTTTATCCAGTTGAAAGTCAAATTTCATTCGCTGCCGCTGAAGCGACGTTTTTGACGTCGAACTCAAAATTTGCATACTCCACGGTTTGAAAACCAGAAAAATTTGCATTTGTGATTCTCTTCTTCTATTTTCGGCAAAAAAAATTTCGTTTATATCTTTATTGTATATAAAACTTCAAATATCCTTTAATTGTTTTGAGCAGTGTATATATCTTGTTCAAATTTTCAATCGTTAATAAAATACTCATTATTCATCCAATCAAGCTCAAATAACAAGCTTTTTTTAAACTTGTACTGGATGACACTTGATGTTAGTCCAGTTTTTTTTTTCAAATATTAATTCATTAATTTAATTAAATTAATTAATTTTCAATAATCGAGAGAGCCTCCTTCTTGATCAAGGTTTTTTAAGACCAAGAGAGCCCTCTTCTTGATCAAGGCTTTTTAAGCGCCACTCAAAAAGAAAGAAGAATGGGAGAAAAAAAATTCTCTTATTGACCTAAGTAGAAATTGACTTAAAATGTATTTTTTATATTACTTAGCTATTTTTTTTTTAATTTAATTGTATTGATGACTTTTAAGTTGTGTTTAACTGTTAGTTCCTATCTATAAACACTGTTTTGATGAGGTCTATAGATGTCTATGATGGTTAGAGTTGCAGTAAAGCTAGAGATCCACAATACATACACAACTTCCAGGTTGTATAACATTTTAACGGAGCTTCTGACTGTAAAATAGTCAATGAAACATCGTCTTCATTTTGAAAGAACCTATCCAATGATAGGTCACTCAATAAGGTGCGTAATTTTTTTTTCGTCCCTACCACCATTTTGTATTTTACGGCCGCCATTTTGAATTTATAAAAACAAAACCTAGCCTATAACCATCGGGCCGTTAAGACGAATCGATAGAGACCTCATTCATTAAAATCCATCCAGCCGTTGGGATATTTCGAGGGTATAAAGAAATCCACATACACAGATACGCGTGAAACACATAACCCTTCTTTTTAGTTGGGTTAAAAAAAAAAGAATGAGCTTCAGTTCGCGAACTTTTCATGTTTCGGAGGAAAAGAGACATGCGTAAAAAATCAGTTTCTGATACAAAAAAGTAACATGTGGCACAGTTACGGGAACACCCCTGTGATTTGACGAAAATACAACTTCAGATAATTTTTACGTTAAGGCTGTTCTCAACTGCTCTACTCAACAAGCGCAAAACGTTTTGACACATTTACAAATTCATTTTTTAACGAAAAGATATAAAAGTGGAAAGCCTCACCAGGGAAGCGATTTAGAATCGAACTATGTTTTCCATTTTTGGAGCCATCAATTACCTATTGAGTTAGAAGCGATTTGGATCACGTGACAAACACATTTTTCATCCTTTTTTGACTAATTTTTCTCGTTTCGCGCGGAAATTTGGTTCAAAACGCCCACTTTGAGACTCTTTTCTGAAAGATCTATTGCGTTTGCAAAAAAACGGATAAAACAGCTCGATGACATAGTTTCGGAACATCAACACCTGCTAGTTTCATGCATTTCCGAACAAAAATAAATTAAAACTTATGTCAGAAAGTTGCCCTTTTGGATTTGAGAACAATGGGCAAATCAAAACAGGAATTTTCGTGTTTTAATAATAATAATAAAAGCAATTGAAGAAACACCTTCAACTCACGTATTTTTTTTAAAATATTGATCGAAACCAGACATCATGATCCTCTAACTTCTGATAAGATACAGAATTTAAATCTGAGATTAAAACTGAAATACAAAATTCTGAAGAAAAATGTAAGTTAAAGGAAAACTTGTAAAATAGCTTTAGAATGTAAAAGTTCATTAATACCAGCTCAATCATAAAACAAAGTCTTGTTTATGCTAAAAAAATAATCTTTAATTTCATGCTTATTTTGAAACAGCCAAAGTTTAGAGGTCTGCACAGGCCGGGCTCAGGCCTATTTTCATTCATGGCACTCGGGCCGGGTCGGGCCTAACTTCTTGTTTCCGTACCGAGATAAGGCAGGTTTCATTCTTCCTAGGTCTTCATAAGCCGATATTTTTAGTCCCGTCTCGATCCAGCCTGTATGAAATCATTGTCTCGGTATGGTCTGGTTCGTGCAAAAATCAGTAAAATTTGGCCCAGGCCAAAAATTTTTGCAAAAAGTGTATATATTTTTAAATCGACATTATTCTACAATTAAACATTAAAATTTATTCGTTTTAAAGAATAGTAGATTCCTAGGTAATAATATTAAAATACAGTAAAACGTGTGAAAAAGAACCAGTATATGACGTAATCCTGTCTTATATGGAAAAATTTATTGATCCATGCAAAATGAATATAATAATACGTGAGAAAAGAACATAATACATTTACACCTGCTAAGAAGGGAACTTGTTTAAATCGCATTTTTTTTTTTTTTTTTTTTTTTTTTTATGCGATGTCTTAGAAGATTTTACTGTATAGCATTTCAGATTTTTAAGTCTCTAATACATAATTTTTTGATTAACGATATTAATTATAGCTGAAACATTAACATACAAAGAGAGATTCATTAAAAAAATGTATATCGCAACCTTCTTTAAAAATGAAAATTATAAACATGAAAAAAGAGCTAAAATAAGTATTTTTGGTCCGAACTCCTTTTAACAAAATCGACGTAAAATTCCGTCGGATTTGGGCCGAGATTTTAAATTTTTTCCGTGCCGGTCTCGGACCGAACTTTTAATTTTTATACCAGGTCGGCCCATTACTGTTTTTTGTATGGCCGAACTTTTCTTTCTACGAGTCGGGCTGAGCCCGAACCTGGAAATTTCGGCCCATACAGAACTCTGCAAAGTATAAGTTATTAATTAAAATTGTCCAGTCTAACAATACAATCAAGTTTAAATTATCAAGTAAGTCGATATTCAATTTTACACGATTTTTTTAAATTTCTAAATACGAACCTACGACCCTAAACACGAATTGTTAATTACAACCCTGCACGATTCGAGTTATGCCCGACCCGAAATCGACAAAATATTTTTTTCAAACCTGCAACTTGATCCTAAGCATGAAATGAAAAAAAAAATCAATCCTAAATGTAAAACAATTCTGGAAAATAGTTTGCAATCATATGTCTAAAATCAATTTTATATTTCAAAAAATGAATAGGGAAGACTAGGGAGGGTTGACCATACGGGAGGCTTGACCCACCGAGCAGTTTTCATGTTTAAGATAATTTCAGAGTTTTATCATTAGGTGTCAACCAAAGCTACTGGAATGCTCAAACAACAGTCTTTGTTTCATAGAAATAATCGAAATAGGTGTGAAAAAAATCAATTGTGAGGCGTTTTCAGCCTAAAAGTTGTGTTTTTTAGAAATATTTTGTAAGCTTTTTTCAGATAAAATATATCATAGAAATTTAAGTAAGTAGGTTTTAGGTAATGCAGAAATATCGAGCTTTCATACCAGGCATAAAGATTGTACAGTAAGTTAGGCTTAACATAACAATGTGATATTCTTTAGAAAAGGATTATGTGGGGAGGCTTGACCCAGTCAATGTGAGGGAGGCTTGACCAGATGAAATCTTTTTATTATACACTATGCATAATGAAAGGTTAATGCTTATATATAAAAATGAATGTAAATTTATTTTGCAAAGCCACGGTAAAATAGGGTGATGGAAAAGAAAATATTTAGATTAAAGAAAGATGTGAAAAATTGCTATAGTATCCACTGCAAGAAAAAATTTAATGAAATATAATTGGGAAAGTTGATAGGAACTTTTTAAATATTACTACAATAGGTAAATAGAAACAGTGTAAAAGACTAGAAAGTATGAAAGCAGCAGTCTTACAACTTTCAGGGGCAGCGGTATGCAAATAAAACCACTTAAATTTAATTCCCAAACGCCCCAATGACACCAGAATTTTGCTAAAATCTTTTCCATTTAATATGTATGTGAAATATACCCTTTTCCTTATTTCCAAATAAATTTGTTTGTAAATGCCGGTGCCAGTCATTTATTTTTACATTTTAGTACTGAAAGTACTTTTCTACTGAAAGGGATAAAGAAGATAATGATTAGTTAAGTTCACATGCAGCTGGGCTAATCCATGAAATCATGGACACATTGAAAAAAAATAATATTTATGAATGTACATTTATTACTTTTTTTTCCCAACAAAAATGTTCAAAGTTATTTTTCCATGCAAAATAAAAATTGGCAAAAGTGTTTTAATTTCAAAATGGCTACCATTATGCAACCATGTGCTTCGTGATTTGCGGAGAGAGCAATATTGTGGATTTTTGAACTTCATCCTCTGCTATAATTGGTAAGTTTGAAACCTTTTACTATGTTTATACCTTTTTCATATCTAATAGTTACATAATGAATACCTTTTTTAAAGTAACAGATTGCTTAATTGTAAATCAAATCACTACATGAATATATCTTTGTTACACATGTAACGTGAGTCACAAAAACATGCATTTTTCATCACTACTGAAAAAATACTGAATGCATTTATGTATAGTTTCATACTTTCCTTCTGTGATATGCTAACAATTAATATATAACCCTAAAAAAAAATTATAAGCTTTAAATATATAGAATAAACACTAATTCCTTTGGTAATGTGAGTCACATGTAACGTGAGTCACATCCATGTAATGAGAGTTACTTTTGAAAAAAAGATTAATACTGTATTTTATCTTTTACATATTGCTATTAAGTTGCATAGAAAACCTTTTTTATATATTCAAGATCTGTTTTTTTTTTTTTTTTTCAAATGAAAATCAAATTTCAAATTAATTGCTTAAAAGGCGCAAAGGCCAACCTTGTGAAAAAGATTCCATGCCGGGACTCGAAACCGGGCCATCAGTATAGCGCACCGACATTCTACCGACTAAACCACATTGCATGAGTCCCGGCACAACATCCCGGGTTCGAGACCCGGCATGGAATCTTTTTCACTGTTGGCAGTGAGTGTAAGGAAGGGTTAGGTTTTAAAAAAAGATATACTGAGAATACAGATATTGATATTTTGATGTATCTGAAATGGTATGAATGGAAAAAAGATAATGAAACCCATATTCAAAAGATAATGGAGGAAGGAACAGCTGAAGAACTCATTTCACACATCTCTAATCTTGCACCAACATTTTCGGAACACTGTTATGTAAAAAGGCATCAGACAGAGGAGTACCAAAAACAACGTAATTGTGTTACCACATCCCTTAAAAGAGCTCTGATACAAGTTGACTTCGCAGAAAATTATACCTGCAGATTTCAAGGTGAAATACAGAGTGCACACTGGCAACAAAGTCAGATGAGCTTATTTACAGCTGCATCTGGCATTCTGGCACACTTCATACTTTGCTGCTGGATTCTGATAATACCATACATTCAAAGGAAACTATTGTAGCTTATATTGATAAAATTCTAGAGTGTCTCCCCAGAGATTTGGTAGAAGTGAATATTTGGTCAGATGGACCATCATCACAATTCAAAAACCGCTTCATTGCAGTAGCTCTCCGTGCATTACACAAAAAGTACAATTTCATAATAAAATGGAATTTCTTTGCTAATTCGCATGACAAAGGGCCAGTGGATGGAATTGGAGGATCAGTTAAAAGACAGGTTTGGGGAGCTGTATGTAGAAGACAGTACATTGTGGTAAATGCTGCAAGTTTTGTTGTAGCTTTTAATAATACAACAAATAAGAAGATTACTGTTCTTGAGATAACTTGCGCCGAAATTCAGAAGCGAAACAAATCTCTGGAATTGGAAGATCTATTTAACAATCCATAACCAATTCCAAAAGTTTGTGAATGGAAAGAGATAAGAAGCAAGGATAATTGCTCAACAATTAAAAGTTTTGTTTAATTTTTTGTATATAATGTCTCAATTATGTTTTTAAAATTATTATTCATAACTAACAACTATTGCATTCAAATAAATCGGCAGAAAAAGGATAATGAATGCCATGAAAGAGATGTAACGTGTGTCACATTTTCTGTGTAACGTGAGTTACAGCATTTTTTTTTCTTTGCAGCTTAAATAATTCCTTCATTTCAAATCTACTCTATCATTAAAATATTTCAATATATATAAAAAAGGTTCCATCATCCTTTAATTTTGTATCCATGAGGGTTTGGAAGAAACTTAAATTTTAAATGTGTATTTACATCCCATGTCATTTTTACTGTAGCGTGTGTCACACATCTGTTTTTACCTGAAATACTCATTGAAACATAAAATATTTTTTGAACTACCTATGAAACAAATCTACATACATAGTCAATATGAAAAACGAAAAAAGTAAAACAATTGCATCTAAAATGTACACAGATCAGTTTATTTTGATTTAAATATTCTTTCCACTTGTAACGTGAGTCACGCTGGATTAGCCCAGCTGCAAAAGAACGTAGCACTGATCGAAAATCTTTTGGAAGGTGTGTAGCCAAATTTCACCAGCATGAATACACTGAGATGAAGCCAAACTATGTGACAATTAGAGTTGTCAGGTCGAGTGTCACAAAAAGTAGGAAAAGGAGACAATAAAAGGGGGGTCAGTGGCTATAAATTTCGGGCATAATAATACAAGAAACCCTATGAAAACGGAACATGTCTCTCACGGAATGCTGTCTTAAATGTTAAAATTTCATTTTCCCAGCTGTACAATTATACCTGCTCAAACGAAATTCTGTTTAAAACTAAATTTTTCTCCTCTGACTTACGATTGCGTCTAAACAAGTTTGTTTAAGCATCATATTTTCAAAAATGTTTTTTTTATAATAATTAAAACATTTAGCATAAAGTTATATTGCCTTTTTTAAACAGATTTAATTTCTCTTCACAAGTATTTCAATATAAGACAAGTGGGTCAAGCCTCTCGTATGTGGGGAGCCTTGACCCATTATTTTCTCATGGATAAAATCGATCATTTTTCAAATTTCTTATATATTACATTTATGTAGCAATTTTATTTTGATAACTGATTGTATAACGAATAAAATGATATATAAAATTTTATTATCCGGTCAATATTTACAAAAATTAAAAATTATTTTGTAAAAAGTGGATCAACCCTCCCTAGTCTCCCCTACATACATTTACATATTCATATACAAGTATTTTTTTTTTTTTTTTTTTGAAACAATAATCTGGACTTTTCTTTGGGTTGGGTTAATTTTTGACGGCCGATTATCTACTCGAGGGATATAAGCCCGAGGGGGAGGGCTTTCTAAGGGAATCTAATAGTATTTACGCATGGAAATCCAAGGTTCAAAGAAAACTCCGAACGATTGGACCGACGCGATTGGGTTCGAACCCAGCACCTCCCGTCTACCAGCTTCGAGAGCACAGAACCTCTCGGCCACTGGTGAGGCGGACTTTTCTTTGGAAAAATTTGGCGTACTCGAATCAACTCCCAAGAAACAAAAACTCTAATCTGAGATGACCCGAAAATGGAAACACTAGTCAACCCGATCCACAGCAAAATTTTAGAGCCAATGGCCAACACGATCGGGTTAACTAAACCGATGCAAGATTTTAGTATTTGCTATATACACATCTTCCCGTAGTTTACAATGAAGTTATGTATGTATATAATTATTTTCTTATTTATACCTTCCATTTCTCTTTCATATATTAAATAGAGATTAATATCTATAAAATGAGACTCTACTCACTGTATATTGAAATTAATGAACAAAAAAGGAATTTTTAGTTTGATACTAAGTTTGCTTGAATAATTATACAAAATTCTCTTTTTAATTATTCATTTATAAAAAATGCTTACCCTACGCTTTTTAATAAGAAGATCGATGCAAGCAGATGAATTACGTCCTGTCTCCTCTTGAAATCGTATTTCTCATGTTTTCCTAACCTGCCGAATTTAGATCCATCAATGTTAATCAAGTGATCGATCAAGTACTTCCATTAGGAAGGGAGCTGAAGTCGTCTTCGATGTACTTTAGGATAAAAAAAATACCAAGCCGGCCATTTTGTTTCTCCTGCAAACTTAACTATTTCAAATCTCCCCCAAAACCAGAAATCCATTAGTGAATGTCATTAGGGAGTAACCCTACTCAATAAGTATAATGTTTCAAATCACCAAAACACCAATCCATCTTTCTCCCGCGTATCTTCGTGCTTAGACTTTTCCTGTTAAAAAGATTTCGTAAACATCTTTTTGTTTAACTATTTATATAACGAATCGAAATAAAGACAAAATTGTTTTTTTTTTTTTTTTTTTTTTTTTTTTTTTTTATCGTTTTTGAATTAAAACACAGTTCTTAATGCTGAACCATGGATGCTGATTTAAAAAAATAACGCTCAATAATTTAAAATCTTTCAATACTGTTGACGGACAGTTCATTTATTTATCTTATTAAAAGCATAAAATTAGGAGCCAAACTATGCAAATGATTTGGAATCAAACAGTGGATTTCAGTTATTGATAAATTTATTACATATTGAGTTATAATTGATTGAAAATCGACTTTGAAACTATTTTATGAAAGGTAATTTGTCTTTATAGAAAAAAAATGTATTGGGATTTCTTGATATCCAAATAAAAATTTCTGCAAATTTCGTAAATTATACAAATAATCCTAAATTCTTTGATTGTATTAGAAAGCAGCAAGTATGTATTTGAGAACAGCTTTATAACTAGATTCAAGAGGTTTTTTGAGTGGCTTATTACACCTTGAATCTTAATTTAAGGCATTTTACAAATAATTTATTCTTATTGGTGAATTGAAAAAAAAAAAAGGAAACTTCTTCAAAATAAACGACCAAGAGCGAGTATTACTCGCGCTCAGAGAGTTCCGCATAATATATATATGAATTAATTAACTGTATTATTTTTACTTTATTATTACTTTCAAACTATGCAAGCCACAGCTTTAGAAAATTATCCAAATATCCATTTCTTTATAGTCTTTATGCTAAAACCAAAAAAAAATCACATATTTTGGTTATTTATTTATTTAGTTTTTTTTGGCAATTGAAAAACTTACTTTTTTTTTTCTTCTTTTGTGCAAAAATTAAATTTTAAACCTTTTTGTATATATTATGGTTTTACTTTAGAAGTAGGTGTGTTGTGATTCTATTTTGTACAAAAATTGTTTTCTATATGCATAATTTAGAGTTTTATCATGCCCGCACCAATTAATAATTTTAATTCACGCATCAGTGAGTTAAATTTTTAAATTTAAATATCAATTTTGTATATACAGCATTTATTTTTCTGGATAATATAGCCAAGGATATATGCTTTAGGCAGAAAGGGATCTTAATTCCATATTATTTGTGTTTTGATACATTGAAAAAGGCGATGTTTTTTATCGTTTCGACAAACTCAAAAGTACTGTGCCCCGTTAGCCCCACCAGTGGCCGATAGGTTCTGCTCTCGAAGCTAGTAGACGGGAGGTGCTGGGTTCGATCCCAATCACGCCCGTCGGACTAATCGTTCGGAGTTTTCGTGGTTTTCTTTGAACCTTGGTTTTCCAAGCGTAAATACGGGTTAGATTCCCTTAGAAAGACACCTAATAAGGGCACTCTCCACCTTATGGCCTATACCCTCGTGCTAATAATTGGCCGTCATAAACACAACCAACGTGTGCCGCCTTAATTCGGTACTGACAATAAAAGTAGTGCATATTAAATATTCATTTTCATCTGAAGCATAGTTCTGCTTAAACTTTTTGTGAAAATTCTAACAACCTGACTACTTGCAAGAAATATTAATATGACACGCAAAAATTATTCTAAGTTGAACCCGACTCGCAGAAAGAAAATAAGAATCACCCCAACCTGGAAAAAATCTCTTTCGGCTCGGCCTACAGGCGCAGGTAGATTTCGAAGTTAAGTGCTAATGTCAACAACAAAAACTAAATCATGATTAGAGATAAACACACTTTAACAATTTTATCTGACCACTGTTGACGAGTTTTTAGTTCATTTTTGTATCAGAGCTGGTTTTATCAGAATCATGTTAAGGCGGTATTAAAAAAAATATTTTCCCATGCTCAACAACTTTGAATTTTCTGGCACATTTTCAAATTCATTTTTAAAAGAAAAAATATGAAACTTGCGGACGTGATTTTTGAAGATATTTTTATGTGACCTGTGTTTTCAATTTTCTTTCAATCAATTAAAACTTGATTTATAAACAATTATTTTCTCAGTCGGACAATATTTTTCGTTTCCAACACAATCGCTTCGGGAAATTCGATTCAAAATGCCCAATTTGACATCATTTTTTGAAATATATTCTATCTCTATCAAAAAATTGACCATTACGATACATTATATAGTATCTGAATAAGAGAATCTACCAATTGGATGCGTTTGAGAGCAAAAATGAATTTAAAAATGAGTCAGAAAATAAGCAGTTTGGATTTGAATACACCCTTCAAACGATGATTTTAGGTCAATTTCGTTTGAAATACTACCTATTGGGATCATTCCTATGTTGGAATTTCGGAAAATTTTTTGCAGATCTACACCGATCATGACCCCTAGAACCCAAAACCACCCCACCCCCAAAAAAACTATATCTATATATATACATCACTTATTTATGGACACGATAACTTTCGTAATTCTGCACAAATCTTTTCCAAACTGATACATAAAATCAAGGGGCGGAAAATCTTTTTGCGCCCCTGGAGTCCATTTTTAATTTTATCAATAATCTGTGATATATAAAATTTTGGCCTTATTTTTAGAAGTAATAAAAACTTTAAACTAATTTGATATGTACAAAAATTAAGAAATTATGGCATTTTTCCGGTTTTCACAAAACTTTCCATCCCCTTGGTCCGATTTTGCCCATTAACGAACTTGACCGAGATTTTATGCCCCTTGATTTTATGCATCAGTTTGGAAGAAATTTGTGTAGAATTAAGGAAGTTATCGTGTCCATAAAAAAGTGATATTATATATGTATAAAGTTTTTTTACTGAGGTTGGTTTTGGTTTCTATGGGTCATGATCGGTGTAGATATGCAAAATTTTTTCAGAAATTCCTACGTAGGGGATAATGTAATAGGTAGTATTTCATAAGAAATCTACCTAAAAGAAAATTAGGGACAACCCGGCCCGATCCGATGTAGGACTTTTATTCAACAATCCCGGAGTGTCCAATATTTAGAAGTTTTACTATATTTAAATAGTAAAAATATAGATTTGTCCTTTTTTTTTATAATAAAACTTAAGATTGGTATAAGAGATAAATTCTAGATTTAGGAAAGTAAACATGATTTACTTCCATTTCATTTCGGGTTCGGGTCGGGTTGCGGGTTGATGAAAATTATTTTGGTGGTTTCAGATCGAGTACGACCGGGCCCACCCAGGACTCTAGTTTAGGTGCTACTGCGAAACTGCGAACCACAAATACGTCTCAGTTGCACTGCACTGTTTCATGTATTTGGATGTTAGTTTTTGCGAAATATTGAACATAAGAATTTTCACGATCTGCTTATTAAATTTTTATGACTTTAATTTTCTGTCAAATAAATCACATGCACCGAAGTCTGATGAAATTGAAACTTATCTTACACTAACGCGTTCTACGTTGTCTGTAATGGTGTGTGAAATGTTCAAGATTTTTATTGCTATTTTTCAGTTCGAAAATTCTCTAATATTTGCATAAATATGTGCATAATAGTACGCTTTTATTAGACGGTAAATGTAAGATAATTGTTAATATCGCAGGATCTCTTTGCTTCCCAATCGTAATCCCCTAATTCATCAAATTATTTCCATAAACGCATATTACAGCTGCATCATACAAATGAAGAAAGGAAAATGTACTGTACAGTGTAATGCAAGATTATACAACTTTTATATTGGTTTGTTGCATATTTTCATAGATTTAAAAGACACGTTGAAATTAATTGCAAGTAAAATGTGTATTAAGCAAGAACGAGTTTTTCTTTTATTTAAACCTTGTGTATTTGTTTTTTTAAATGCCTCCTATTACAAATACATGCATAATTTTTGATAGGGACAACCATTACATAAGTAATAGTACTTCATCCGAAAATAATTTAAATTAAATAATTACAGTCAATTTTGTAGAAAATTTAAATTATTTATAATTTAAACATAATTAGTAACAGCTCTTAAAAAATAAATCGAGTTGATTTTCTTTTATAACATGATCAAATCCTTTAAAAGCATCTTACGAGATTGTTATAAATATGCCCATTAAAAAAAATGAAACTATTTTAGGCTAAATGTTGAATATTTTTTATCTATTTTGTGTTCTCATAGTTGTATCATATAGTCTGCATAGTGTTTATTCGCGTTAACAAATATTTTAAGAAAACTCTTCAGGGAACCAGATATGTTCTGTTCATTAATTTTTGCTAATTTTCATACTATATGCATACAAACCTGACTTTAGACTCACTATATATGTTATTGGTTGTAGAAAAAAGCCTGTATTAAAAGAAGAAATTATTTTAATCATAAAATTTGGAACATTAAATTACAAAAAAGGGAGATATGTTGTATTAGAGTTGTTCTTAAAAAAGAAGAAGGGGGGAGGGGGGGGGGGGATTGAGGAAAAAAAAACAGTTGATCTAACACAATACTTATATGGCGCATAATTTACGAGGTACTTTCTAATAATTAGCAGCATGTGATTTAAACTTACAAATGTTATGATGGATTATAATTCTATTAAAAATTACTCTTTGCAATACTATTATTGTGGGTGAAACAATTTGATAATACCATATTCTTGCAGTGAAATATCGGTAATCTGTTAATAAAAGATGAAAATTCTCTTATTTTGACGATAATTTATACATTTGAATGAATCGAAATAGTAAAGTAATTAATTTTCAAGATATTATCATGTAATAATTCCTTGAAATAAAACATATGATTAAAATAAAAATGTTCCGTACTTGCTAATTCATACCCCCCCCCCCCCCTCACCTCTGAAATGCGTTACTTTAGAATTAGAAATTTTATGCACGACTATAACACTTAAGGCGTTTTTTTTTTTTTTTTTTTTTTTTTTTTTTTTTCTCACAACTCAGCAACTCAAAACTGACGTATTCACCGACTCATTTTATGCATAAATGCATGGAAATATCAGTTATTACTATTGAGATAATTTAAAATCAAACAACATTTTGCATTTTCGATGATTGTATATCATATTAAGTTCTAATTAATTGTTTTCTAAAAACAAGCTTTCCCGGGCTGTAGAATCCCGAAAATAGGCTTAAAACACAAACTTGGACGGCATATTCCGCAATATTTTTGTCTTTATAAAAAGATGAAAAATGCTGTTCGATTTCTTAGTTCATGAAGAACAATTTTTGCATTAACATAAACTACACACTAATACACTTGTTTACACTAATACTAATAATCACTAATGCATTTGTTGCATTAACAATAACTTTGTGAATATGTCAGAAAGCAGCCAGTTTGGATTACAATGTTTCAGTAATTTTTCATTTTTTTAAATATTTTCCCCCATAAAATATGTTTACTCTCTCTCCTTTCTTTTAATAACCTTAGAAAAGTGAAAATATTGCAATAAAGTTTGGAAGAGATTGATCTTGCTTTATGAGAAATGAAATAAGATCAAGACAAGCTCCAGAAATTTTCACTTTTCGCGCTCAAACAACAAGAACATGTACTGCACATTGAATATGATTGCTATTATTTTTAACACTGATTTACTGCATTCTTCCTGCATTTTTCTTGATGTTGTATTTCAAATAATGTGAGGCTAAGTTCACATTATTAGTACAATATTTTCACTGTTATTAACTATTTAACAGAAATTTATCTAGCTATTTTTTTTTCTAATAAAAATATAAAAAAATATATAAAAGCACTTTCTCGTGATATTATATTTCAAATAATGCGAGACTAATTTCATATGCTTAGTACCATATTTTCACGGTTACTGTTTAATAGAAATTTATCCAGATACTTTCTTCTAACAAAATTATTAAAACATTATTCTGCAAATTTCCTAAATATAAAGAAAATATTAGTTTAGTAAATCGGAAGCTTTTCCTTATTTCATTTTCTGCATTATTTATATTTACGGTAATTGTTGAAAAATGAAATTCCGTCAGCAGTTGCATATTTCTTTTCCATTGTAGAATTCAGAAATAAAAAATCATTTCCTACTGGTCAATTACTGACGAACCACCCTATATGTAGGTACATGGTATATATAATTTAGATAGAACATACCGATTTGCTTCGAAATTGTGTTCTTTTTAATTATTTTATGCCGTGTCTTATTATTATTACATTATATAATATAAATTATGAATTTTACTAAAATGTTTACTTCAAAATAAGCTCCAAATTTAACGGATTTTATGAAATTTCCTTTGCTTTTACCAAAGATTGGAAATCACCGCACGATTTCCCAGTTTGTGAATGTCAATACCTGAAGATATTTTCAGTTTAAGATTGCAAATCAATTGAGCAATCGTGACAGAAGGTAGCCACTTTCGGGGAGAGGGGGGGGGGGCTGTCCATACATAACTTTATCAACATTTTGCTAATTTTGACCCCCCCCCCCCCCACGTACCACCATCACCTGATGAAATAGTTAACAGTGTCAATTTTTTTTTCTTTTCTTTCGTATGCTTCGGAATAGCATTCAGAACCACGGGGTTGAAAAGCACTGCGTTTTGAAATTTTTCGCTTATATTTCATGTTTTGATCGAGTTTTAAATATTTTCAGGAACAAGTACAGCTTATGCATGAATTCTTTTCTCTATTTTATTGCATCATCATGCACATTTCCATGTTATTATTAAAATGTAAATCATTTATTTTAATTAATAAGTAGATACGAATTTTCTAGTATGTATTTATCGAATAGCAATTGCTATAAAATAAATCGAAAGTATTTTGTGCATGCAATTACCTTTATTTATGCTGCATCAAGTGATGAAATCTATAAACAAATTTGCTATTTGCTAGCCGCACTACTTGTACACCATGTGATTTGCAATGTGAGATCCTATTAATATTGTCCATAAGAAAATAATTTTAAATGTATGATGTAATTTTCACCCTTTTAGGGGCAAAGCACTTGCATTGCTAAAATGTTGAAATGAATGATTGGCACCATAATTTACGTACAAATTTATTTGCAAATAACAAAAAGCGATTTTTCACATATGTAATAAATGAAAAAAAATAATAATGCAAAAATCTTGGTGCCATTATCGCATTTGAGAATTAAAATTAAGTGGTTACATAAACATACCACCGCCCCTGAAAGGGTTAAATGCGTTTCGTGTGCAAAAATTTAATTACAGCTTTTATTTTCCCATTTTTTTAATATTCATGTGTAAATATATTATTCCATTTAAAAGTGTTTGGGAATATCAGTATTTGAACTTTTTAAATTTATGACCTAATTTTCCCTATTAAAAGTTTTTCACGCATAATAATTTAATTATTTTAGGCATCTTTCATATGACAACATAAATTTTACATATGACGTATTTGTCCCCATTAAATGCAGTTCGCGAGCAATAATTTAATTATTTTAAGATTTTCTTACTTTTTTAATATTCACGTGTAAATACAATTTGTATGACATAACTTTCCATATTTTCTGCTTTTAACAATTGATCATTTTATTATTATTTTAAAGTTTCATTTCTGTTTTTAACAGTAACGTGTAAATACATTTCTTATTTGAGAGGCAATATAATTATTTCTGCTGTTTTACAAATTAGCATCAACATAAAAAATTACCCTTTCTAAATATGAAAAGAATTCTCTTGAAATAATGAAAATTCGAATAAAAGATTGAAAAAAAAACCCTTCATAAAATTAGTAAAATTAAAAAAAAAATAACCGCAGTTTTCACACCACTAGCTTGAGAAGTATATCCCTAGAAACATATATTAAACTCCTATGCATAGCGTGGCTGAGAGGTTCTGCTCTCGAAGCTGGTAGACGGGAGGTGCTGGCTTCGAACCCAATCGCGCCCGTCGGCCTAGCCGTTTCGGAGTTTTCGTGGTTTTCTTCGAAAACTTGGATTTCCATGCGTAAATACGGGTTAGGTTCCCTTAGAAAGACCCCCCCCCCCCGGAGGGCACATCCCCTTGGGCCTATATCCCTCGTGTAGATAATCGGCCCTTCAAAAATCAACCAACCTATGCATAGCTTTGTTCCTAAAAAACTTTTTTAATGGACCTATTCTGACCGACTTTAACATTGAAAATCACTTTAAATGGTTCTTCGATTTAAAAATTGTCTACTTTAGCGTGTTTATATAAGATTTCTCTATAATACTACCAATTTTCATATTTTTGTGTGTAGTAGTTTTCTTAATATTAGCGAAGAAAGACCTGCGGTCACAAAAAAATTCATTTACACCGGCGGCGGTGGTGTATATTTTTTTTAGAATAGAGAGAAATCTGACAGAAAGGTCTTTTTTCCCCCTTTTATTTTTATTGTAGTAACAAAAACTAAGTACAATTTTTTTTCAATATTTGTTTAATCTGTAGAAAATACTATTACTACTACTAATAATAATAATAATAATAATGTAATAATAATAATTATTATATAATTTTATTATTAAATAATAATTATTATATATTAATATTATTGCGAGTCGACACACTAATAACTTGGCGGATTCGACGAATGAAAATGTTTAAAAGACAGTGATTGACTGAATTTATAAAAAGCTAAGAAAAATAATTACAATAATTAATCAATATTATATTGGCTAACCTAACTCTTAAAACAAATATTATTTTAAACTAAAGTTTAACATAGAAAGACCTGAATTTTTACTCCAGTTTCATAAAAATATTTAATACCAGAATTTTTATTTAAAACTGTTTGAGTTATTTAATTAACCCTTTCTTTCTTTATATCATTTAAACTTAATTCCTAAATAAATTTCTGAATCGGAACAAAATATATTCATTTGGTAGGGGCCAAAATGGCCCCTAACCATCATTCTAGTGTTAATTTCAACTTTTATAATTATTGAGACATTAAACTTTATTTATATACGTTACAATTAACATGCAATTAAGATAAAGAAATTATGAAGTTACTAATTATTATTATTACTATTATTATCATCCATGCATTAAATATTCGCGATAAAGACATTTCTTAATTATTTTTAGCAAAGAAGATTGTTACAAATTCATTTTTAATTGTCTGAAAACCATACGAATTTCTCACTTGTATTTCAGACGAAGCATATAAAATACAAGTATTAAAATTTAATAATTTAGTACTTATACAAAATAACCATATTTGTTTCTAGCTGAAAAAAATAAAATTTGATGGAATTTTTCAAGTTGAACTGTTAAGAAAGATAATCAACAGGAAACGATTAATGGTTTTCAGAAGTACCATCGTGAGAATAACCATCACCCAGAACCTCTTTGAGTATTTGTAATTAACGACCACCTGGATCTCGCTTAAAGATGTTTGGGGGAGGACATTTTTCTGAAAAAGGATCGAAATGTCGCATTTATGAAGATCAGCATTTGTGTTTTTTGTGTTGTGTTTTTAACCTTCTTTTTTCGCTTCATGCGAGTCATCGCCGTTCATTAATAGGACCTACCAAGAAACTGCAGGGGGTTTTGGGGAGATTTTTCGGCGAAAGAGGAATAAATCTTATATAGAGGTGCGTAAGTTTGCGGTCAATCGAATAAACAACAGGAGTTCACATGAATGAGCTCTAGACAGAATGTATAAAGTTTTCGGTAACATCCGGCCGTTGTGAGACAGCCTATAAGCGACATATGGTTCAAGCCCATCCGATTTCCGAAGAAAAAAAAATCAGCGCCTTGCTATTCCGTGGGTCGCATTTTCTATAAACTAACCTAAGATATTTTTTTTTTAATTAACCTGCACCCGACTCGACACGACTCGGGTCGTGTGCAGAAAAAATCGGATTACCCGACCCGATGCAGGACTCAAGACTCAAGTCAAAAAATTTTCCCCGACGACGATTAAATTTGACCCCGACGTGGGGGCCAGGTGTGCCCGACGGGGGGGGGGCATATGCCCCCCCGGACCCCCCTCTGGCGCCGCCCTTGTTAGTGTCTGACTGCAGAATTCTTTTACTGTTAGTAGGGTGTCAGCGATTAAATCGTGATTTTAATCAGCTGATTTTTTTTTTTTTTTTTTTTTTTTTTTTTTTTTTTTTTTTTTTTTTTAATCATTGGTAAAAATCAAAAATTTTCTAAATGTTTAAAATGACATAAAAGTATTAGAATCTAAGATTAATATAATTTGGAAAGTTTTTACAGATATTTTGCCTTTTATGAATAAAAGGAAAGAAAAAAAGCTTTAAATATTTTTTTCTAAGCTTATTCCTGAGTCTTGTAAAACATTAAGTACAGAAAGTTTGTGAAGAAGTAATCAAATTATTCATTCTTCTATATAAAATAAGCAGTGTAATAAATTTCTGAAAAGTAAGAGAGTAAATAACCAGAATCTTATTTTCTCATTCTGCTTTTACAATAATAAATTTATACCAAATATTGAAGCTAAAGAAGAATGGAAGAATAGCATCTGCTCAACAGCTGTTGTAAAAGAACATATTAAAGAAAAAGAACTAATTGGTTTAAAATGTTAAGCACCAAGAGATCCCCACTGAGAGGTAATTAGTGCTGCTGTTTAATATTTTGAGGAATTCAGATATAACTGGCTATTCATATACAGTCAACTCTGTGAAATCCGCAAATGTCTATTATCCGCACTAAATGCTGAAACGTAAACAATTAAAAATGTCATTTTAACTGTTAAACTCATAAAGTTAAATTTGGTATGTGTATATATTATATTCAGTTATCAATTTTCCATTGGATAAATATTTAAATATAAATTGAATATAAATATTTAAACAAGGGCGGATCTGGAGAGTCCTCAAGGGGGGGGGCGATTTTAGAAATTTGAAAACTCCAATCTGATGCGCGGGTCGGGGCTAATTTTTTCACTGCGGGTCGTGTTACTTCTACTTTTTGCTGTGGGTCGGGTTTGAGTCCGGTTGACTTCTATTTTTTGCTGCTGGTTGGATTAACTTATATTTTTTTGCTGTGGGTCGCGTTTGGGTCTGGTTGATTTCTATTTTTTGCTGTGGGTCGGGTTAACTTCTACTTTTTTGTTATGGGCCGGGTTAACTTCTACTTTTTAGATGCGGGTCGGGTTTGGGCCCGGTTGACTTCTACTTTTCTGCTACAGGTCGGTTTGACTAATACTTTTTAGCTGCGCCTAGCGCGTTGGGTTTGGGGCAGATTGATATACATTATATCCGGTTTGGGTCAGTTTCAGATTGGGTTTTCACTACTGCGACTTGCGAGAAGGGTTCGGGTTGACCCGTTTTTTTTTAAAAAAGAAAGTAAGTATTTTTGAAGATAAAAACTATATGCAGTAAAATCTTCATAACAGACACGTCAAAATAATTAATTAGGAATACTTTTTAATCTCCAGAATTATGTAAAAAATACTAATTTGGTATAAGACTGCTTGTCTCTTTATATCTAAGGTGAGTTGTAATTCAGTAAAGAATGCTTTGAAACTTATTTAAAGACATACCGGGTGTCCTTAAATGGATTTTAAAATTTAGTACTTTTCGAATGGTGACAGCTATTTAAAAAAATCTTGCAGGAGGGTTATGTAAGATGTTATGAGATTTTTTTACTGTGATTCATGATTTTACTGTATAATAGCACCGATAGATGGCGCTGTAAACAATGGTCGTTAAGCCTACCTCCTCCGGGAACCGATTTAGCACCTCTTGCTTCCAGCACCATCTTCGTTGCTATTTTAAACTAAAATCAAGAATCGCAGTTAAAAAAATTATCAGGGGTAGAATAAAAAAGAAAAAAAAATCTGAAATTCAAAGAAAATGTTCTGAAAGGTTACAGCAGATGGGAGGATTCGCTTCTGGCACTAATTATTTTTGTTGCAGGTTGGGTTAGCTGTTTTGGATTCGGATCGATTTCAGGCTGAGTGTAAATTCCTGCAAGCTGGGTTTGGGTTAACTTGTTTTTTTTTTTTTTTTTTTTCAAAAATTAGTTCAGTATATTATTTAAAGTTAAAAATTATACCTATAATAATAAACGTATGTAAGTGTGTTGTCTTCTAAAGAGACCACTGCATTTGTCCCACGACTCTTTGATGAAATTCGCTAGTCTTCGACCCTTTGATGAAATTTGCGTTTCTTCTGCAACCCTTTGACGAAATTAGTGTAATTTTGCAGACCTTTGGTAAAATTCGCGTTTTTTTCCGTGACCCTTCTACAAAATTCGCGTATTTTCAGCGATCCTTTGACTAAATTCGCGTTTTTAAAGCGATTCTTTGACTAAATTCATTTTTTTCCCACGATTCTATGAAGGAATTCGTGTTTTCCCCACGATCCTTTGACGAAATTCGCGGGGGTTTTTTTCGCGGCTATTTGAAAAAAATTGCGTTTACTCCGCGATCCTTTAACGAAATTCGAGTTCTTTTCCGCTGCCTTTTGAAGAAATTCGCGTTTTCTGTTATCATTTGAAGAATTTCGCATGTTTTCCGTGGCTCCCTGACCAAATTCGCGTTTTTTCTGTGATCATTCGGCGAAATTGAAGTTATTTTCTGCGAACAATTGACGAAATAGATTTCTTTATGGAGACCATTTATCAAAATTTGCGATTATTTGTATGTCCGAATTTCGGATAGGTGAATTTTCTAAATTTTTGGAGCCGAATGCCTTAACCCTGGTGCTGCGTATTATTATTATTATTATTATTATTTATCAAAATAGGTTAAAAAATTGCGCGTATTTTTTATTACACATTTCAAATCTGCACACATTTTAGAGTAAAATATGTCCCAAAATCTTTGTGAAACAGGTTTTTTTTTAATAAAATTAGATCATAAAAAAAGATTTGCTGCGGAAATTGCGGGTTGCGCAGCGAGAGGGTTAAATTTTCGGAAAATTTGGAACATAATCACCCCTGTTCCCGACTTCTATAACCCTCCTGCAAGTATTTTTTTAATATCTGTCACCATTTGCAATTTATTGAATTTTAAAATCAGTCAGTCCATTTTAGGACACCCAGTATATTCAGCACTTATGGGACGATGGCTGAAATTAAGCATTTAAAAAAAAGTTAAGCTGGCTTCGATATGTCAGTTAGAGGTTTACCTGGGCTGAAGTTATCAGGCCCAAGCACAGGTCCAACCCACATAAAAAATATAACTATTCGCCCCGCCCGTTATAAAAGCTAAAAAATCAACTCCAGCCCTCCCTGCATTTTGCAATTAAAATTATTCATAAAGTACAATTGCTTATGCTCATATTTTATTTTCAGATTATGTTCGAAATTCATGAATACAGAGAAACAACAATATTAATTACTATAACGATGACTATTTAGGCAATTATGTACGTAAACACTACGTAAAAATATGACTTAGACAATTACATTCAAATAAAAATCCAGTAAGATAATCAGTTTAGAATAAAAGAAACCGTTGATAAAAGAAAATCATAATTTTAAAGCTCTACAAAGTAAAAAAGTAAATTTAAAAAAATGCATCTCTATAACTTATCAAATCAAATTAAATTTCTAAAGATTTCTCTAAACAAATGTACAAAACAAATATAACTTTTACGAATGAAAAATAAGTAAGATTGCAGATCAACTTGGGCTCGGGAGGAAGAATTTAGAGGAGTGCACAGGTCGTGGTCGGGCCAATAATGCTTATCATACGGGCTAAAACGGACCAAATGTATTAGCTTTTATTCCGTGCCGAGCCCCGACCTGGAAATTTTGGCCAGTGCAGGCCTCTAGGAAAAATGAAGTCCAGGCCAGGCTCGATCTGGAGGAAAAAGAAGTCTGGACCGACCCGAATCTCCAGAAAAAATTAAGATCCGGGCACGACCCGACTCTAACAGAGAAAAGACCTGACCCAGCCCGAGTCTCGTGGATTTAAACTGGCGCAACCCGGGTTGGGTCGGACCAACTTGGGCTCGAGAGGAAGAATTTATAGGAGTGCACGGGTCGTGGTCGGGCCAATAATGCTTATCATATGGGCTGACATGGACCGAATGTTTAGCTTTTATTCCGAGCCGAGCCCCGACCTGGAAATTTGGCCAGTGCAGACCTCTAGGAAAAATGAAATCCAGGCCAGGCTCGATCTGGAGGAAAAAGAAGTCTGGCCCGACCCGAATCTGCAGAAAAAATTAAGATCAGGGCACGACCCAGTTCTAAAAGAGAAAAGACCTGACCCAGCCCGAGTCTCGTGGATTTAAATTGGCGCGACCCGGGTCGGGCAAATAATGCTTATCATACTGGCTGACATTTACCGAATGTTTAGCTTTTATTCCGAGCCGAGGCCCGACCTGGAAATTTGGCCAGTGCAGACCTCTAGGAAAAATGAAATCCAGGTCAGGCTCGATCTGGAGGAATAAGAAGTCTGGCCCGACCGAATTTTCAGAAAAAATTAAGATCAGGGCACGACCCGGTTCTAAAAGAGAAAAGACCTGACCCAGCCCGAATCTCGTGGATTTAAACTGGCGCGACCCGGGTCAGGCAAATAATGCTTATCATACGGGCTGACACGGACCGAATGTTTAGCTTTTATTCCGGGCCGAGCCCCGACCTGGAAAGTTTGGCCAGTGCAGACCTCTAGGAAAAATGAAGTCCAGGCCAGGCTCGATCTCGAGGAAAAAGAAGTCTGGCCCGACCCGAATCTGCAGAAAAAATTAAGATCCGGGCACGACCCGACTCTAACAGAGAAAAGACCTGACCCAGCCCGAGTCTCGTGGATTTAAACTGGCGCAACCCGGGTCGGGTCGGACCAACTTGGGCTCGGGAGGAAGAATTTATAGGAGCGCTCGGGTCGTGGTCGGGCCAATAATGCTTATCATATGGGCTGACATGGACCGAATGTTTAGCTTATATTCCGGGCCGAGCCCCGACCTGGAAATTTGGCCAGTGCAGACCTCTAGGAAAAATGAAATCCAGGCCAGGCTCGATCTGGAGGAAAAAGAAGTCTGGCCCGACACGAATCTGCAGAAAAAATTAAGATCAGGGCTCGAACCGACTCTAAAAGAGAAAAGACCTGATCCAGCCCGAGTCTCGTGAATTTAAACTGGCGCGGGAAGAATTTAGAGGAGTGCACGGGTCGTGGTCGGGCCAATAATGCTTATCATACGGGCTGACATGTACCGAATGCTTAGCTTTTATTCCGGGTCGAACCCCGAACTGTAACTTTTGGCCATTGCAGACCTTTAGGAAAAATGAAGTCCAGGCCAGGCTTAATCTGGCGGAAAAAGAAGTCTGGTCCGACCCGAATCTGCAGAAAAAATTAAGATCAGTGCACGACCCGACTCTAAAAGAGAAAAGACCTGACCCAGTCTGAGTCTCGTGGATTTAAAGTGGCGCGACCCAGGTCGGGTCGCGCCGGGCTCGAGCTCCGCCCCAAGTCATTTCCCGTGAGGATGCATAATGTCGCTTTACAAACCCTTTATTAGCCCAAGGGGGGGGGGGCGATCGCCCCTTCGCCCCCCCCCCCCCCTTAGATCCGCCATTGTATTTAAATTTCCTTGAGTAAGAAAATTTTATCTCGGAGCAAGAAGTAATGAGTGTTCATAGACTACAGAAAAACATAACTGACAACAAACCAAAACTGAAACTACCATTATGTTGTATCAACGTGTAAAATTTGTGTTGTATATAATTTTTCTTTAATCTTAGTTATTAATTATACTCAACCAATGTTGCATTATGCTTTTTTTGTCCATTGTAATTATAATTTTTGTGCAGTTATTCCTAATTTATAGTCAGACTTAAAAAAATAAAATATAAACAAAGGATTATCTATAATCCGCAAATATGTGTAATCCACAAAACCGTTGATCCCTAAGTGTGTGGATTTCACAGAGTTGACTGTATTTATTCTGTAGTATGTATGAATGGTTGTTACTCATTTTTATTACTTTCTTCTATCTTTACAAGAAGAAAGTATTGGTTTCGTAAAAATTTTCGACTTCCGGTTTTCGACGGATTTATACGTTTTAGAGGTCAGAGATTCCAAAAAACATGTTTTTACAAAATGTCTGTCTGTGACTCTGTGAGTCTGTCTGTCTGTCTGTGTGTATGTGACACAAATTTTGTGGGCGTCTACCTCAAGAACTAATGCACGAAATTTAATAAAAATTTATATTCATATAGTCCCTAATATAAATTGGTGCTGATTAGTTTTTGGTGTAAATCGCCCAACAGGTGGCGCTGCTATGCTGCATTTTTCGCGATTTCTGCACTAGCTCTATCTCAAGAACTAATGCACGGATTTTCATAAAACTTCAGATTCAATTAATCCTTGATATGAGTTAGTGCTGGTAATGTTTTGGTGCAAATCGCCCAACAGATGGGGCTGCTATGCTGCATTTTGCAGCATTTACACGATTTTCGTAATAGCTCTATCTCAAGAAATAATGCACGGATTTTCATCAAACTTCAGATTCTGTTAGTGCTTGACATGAGTTGACGTTTTGCACCTTTTGGTGTAAATCGCTCAACAGGTGGCGCTGCTATGCTGCATTTTATGTGATTTCCGCAGTAGCTCTATCTCAAGAACTAATGCTTGGGTTTTCAACAAACTTCAGATTCAGGTATACCTGGATATGAATTACTGCTGTTTATGTTTTGCTGTAAATCGCTCAACAGGTGGCGCTGCTATGCAGCATTTTTCTCGATTTCCACAATAGCTCAATGTCCAGAACTAATGCACGGATTTTTATCAAACTTCAGATTCAGTTAGTCCTTGACATGAATTGATGTTTTGTTCCTTTTGGTATAAATCGCTCAACAGGTGGCGCTGCTGTGCTGCATTTTTTGTGATTTCCACAGTAGCTCTAGCTCCAGAACTAATACACGGATTTTCATCAAACTTCAGATTCCGGTATACCTTAATATGAATTAGTGCTGTTTGTGTTTTGGTGCAAATCGCTCAACAGATGGCGCTGCTATGCTGCATTTTTTAGAATTTCCCCTACAGCTCTATCTCAATAAGTAATGCACGAATTTTCATCAAACTTCAAATTCAGGTATACTTTTATATGAATAAATTGATATAATTTCTTTTACTATTTAATTGATTTAATTGACGTGATTTATATAGAAGAAAGTTTTGTGATGGCCACAACATACTAGTTTTGATTAGCATACACATACATTGTGTAGGTTAAGATTTAGGCAATTAACAGTAATTTTTCCTAGTATAAGCATACACATACATTGTGTAGGTTAAGATTTAGGCAATTAACAGTAATTTTTCCTAGTATAAGCATACACATACATTGTGTAGGTTAAGATTTAGGCAATTAACAGTAATTTTTCCTAGTATAAGCATACACATACATTGTGTAGGTTAAGATTTAGGCAATTAACAGTAATTTTTCTTAGTACAAATGCAAAACGAGCTGCCAATAATATTTGTTATTTGTGCCACTAATTAATGAAATGATTTATTTCCAGTTTTTATTAATTCTGTAATTGCTGTTTCTTCTAGGTCATTTTTTAAGGGCGCTGTACCTTGCCCCTTTTAAAATTGTCAAAATGCACCCTGCCTTTTAAAAAAATAGTGAAATTTACCTGTAGTTGTAGCGAGAGATTTTTTGTAAAAAACTTCTACATACTGCAGTTCTAAATACATGTGCCCAAGACCTTACAAAAATGATAGAACTTTATTTTTTGAGAAAAAAACAGGATATTATTAAAACATTTTATTTAATTGTATTTTTCAATTTTTAATTTATAAAATTATTAAAAATTAATGATTTTTTTTTATCATATTAAAAAATTACATATATTTTTTTTCTTATTGTTACTAAACATATTACTATTGAAGCCTTATTTAATAGTGCCTTGTTTTGGAACTAGCATCCTGCCTCTTTTCCTTAAAGAATGAATATTAAATTATAAATTATCATTTTAGTAATTAAAGCATAAAAATGTATATTATATACCTAATTAGAGGTTGTTTAATAATTATTAACTTTAAGTAGTGTTAACAATTTAATATTAAATGCAGTTACTGATAATTTTAATAAATGTAAATATCACTAGTATTTAATATAGTTTTACATAATTATTACAAAATATTAATGTGTATAACTTTATTGTATTCTACTAACTAATGAAACTACTAATTTGCAGTTTTTATAATTTCTGTAATTACTAACTGATAATTAAATTTTATTAATTAAAGTGTAAAAACATAGATTATGTTAGCAATTGGAGCAATTTGGAAACCTAAAACTCTTAGTATTTATTCAGTATTTTAATGCTGGGAAAAAAAAAAATCATAAAAATCCGATTTCTTTGATTTAAAAAAAAAAAAAATCATGTTTTTAGGGTTTCGTTCATCTGACGAAACCCTATTCGTCTCACTCCTCTGTCTGTCTGTCTGTCTGTCTGTCCGTCACAGAGCCCGTTCTCAGAAACTATACATGTTGGAGACATGAAATTTTGGGTACTTATAGCTGAACACCTCACATCATATGACAAATCATAAAATTTTGAAAAAGTCGTACATTTAACCCTTTGGGCTCCCGCATGTGTATTTTAAACAATTCTTTCTAAGTGAGCTCCTAATTATGTTGTAGACATGAAATTTTGGGTACTTATAGCTGAACACCTCACATCATACGACAAATGATAAAATTTTGAAAAAGTAGTACATTTAATCCTTTGAGCTCCCGTATGTGTATTTTAAACAATTCTTTCTAAGTGAGCTCCTAATTAATTTGGAGGCGTGAAATTTTGCATACTTATAGCTGAACACCTCACATCAAACGACAAATCATAAAATTTTGAAAATTTCGTACGTTTAACCCTTTGGGGTCCCACGTGTATTTTAAACAATTCTTTCTAAGTGATCCCCTAATTAGGTTGGAGGCGTGAAATTTTGCGTACTTATAGCTGAACACCGCACATCAAACGACAAATCATAAAATTTTGAAAAAGTCGTACATTTAACCCTTTGGGCTTCCGCATGTGTATTTTAAACAATTCTTTCTAAGTGAGCTCCTAATTAGTTTGGAGGCGTGAAATTTTGTATACTTATATCTGAACACCTCACATCAAACGACAAATCATAAAATTTTGAAAATTTCGTACGTTTAACCCTTTGGGGTCCCACGTGTATTTTAAACAATTCTTTCTAAGTGAGCCCCTAATTAGGTTGGAGGCGTGAAATTTTGCATACTTATAGCTGAACACCTCACATCCAACGACAAATCATAAAATTTTGAAAAAGTCGTGCATTTAACCCTTTGGGGTCCCACACGTGTATTTTAAACAATTCTTTCTAAGTGAGCCCCTAATTATGTTGGAGACATGAAATTTTGGGTACTTATAGCTGAACACCTCACATCATACGACAAATGATAAAATTTTGGAAAAGTCGTACATTTAACCCTTTAGGGGTTCTACATGTGTATTTTAAACAATTCTTTCTAAGTGAGCTCCCAATTAGTTTGGAGACGTGCAATTTTACATACTTATAGCTGAACACCTCACATCAAACGACAAATCATAAAATTTTGAAAATGTCGTACATTTAACCCTTTGTGCTCCCACATGTGCATTTTAAACAATTCTTTCTAAGTGAGCCCCTATTTAGGTTGGAGGCGTGAAATTTTGCATACTTATAGCTCAACACCTCTGATCTCACGTCAAATAATAAATTTTGAAAAAGTTTTATGTTTAAACCTTTCAACTCCAGCCTGTGTATTTTAAGCCATTCTTTCTAACTGAGCCCCTAATTAAATTGGAGATTTGGAATTTTGCATACTTACTGCAGAACACCTGAGGCCAGGCGACAAATCATAAAATCTTGAAAAAGTCTTACGTTTAACCCTTTGAGCTACCACATATGTATTTGAAGCAATTCTTTCTAAGAGATAATTCTTTCCTAATTAAGTTGGTGACATGAAATTTTGCATATGTATAGCTGAATGCTTCAGACCACACGACAAATCATAAAATTTTCAAAAAGTCTTTTATTATTTACCTCTCTGGGCTCTAACTTGTGTATTTTAAGCAATTTTCCTAACCTCCGCCCTTTTAACCCGGGGAGAAATTTTCCAACTTTTGCCGACACCCCTTTGACCATTCTTTCATATTATGCACCATAGCCTTATATATTTTAGTTCCATTTTTTTCCGCCAGGTGCGCCTACTTATCTCGGGTGCCATGGGCCCAATCCCCTCGATTAATATATCTACGGATAGTATGTAAAACGGATTTTCGTTCGGATACAGGTTTGTTTAGAATCAAGTGCGCCCCCTGGTTGTGAAATGTGGAACTAACAGATATTTCAAAAGGATAAAGTGTTTTGAAAGGAATATTAAACGAAACCCTCTGTGCGATCTGTGATCATACTTACCCACTTGTTTTTACACCTTAACTGTTAAACAATTGTGCAGCCCATCCAAATACAGATGTGTTACAGACTGATTACATAGTAGCCCAATTTTTACCTCCAACCAAATACAACTTCCTTGATCCAACCTGTGGATCAAAGTGTTATACAAAGTTTCAAGTCTCGTTACAAAACTGACTTCATGAAGGAAATCCTTATTACAGATCCATGTCTGAAATTATCAGACTATAAAAAAAAATTTCAACCTAATGGGCTGTTTCAATCTGCTAGCTGAATCGTGGAATTTAGTTTCACAATCAGCGTTGATTAATGTATGGCCAAACTCCCTTTTTATTGGCAATGAAAGCGATGATAAGGAATTTACTGGATTTAATATCGATCCAGTAAAAAAAAAAAAAAAAAAAAAAAAAAAAAAAAAAAAATGAACTGTTGTTGTTTGCAAAAGCAGTAACACAAAATGGCAACATATTTGATGAAAATGAGATTATGGACTGGATGTCTAATTCTAATGAACTCAAAGAACATTATCAGATGACCGATAGTGAAATTGTTGGGAGCATTTTGAATCCAGCCAAAAGCAATTCTGGTGATGATGACTTGGCTAATTCTGAGAAGATTCAGTTTGATTGGGATTTAAATTGTATAACTGAGCAGAAACTAGTGACTATCTATAACCAGCAAAAAAACTTAAAGTAGAACAAACTGAAATTTTGAAACAGGTCGCAATTGAACAAATGTTTTCAAAGTTTAAAAAATAAATTGTTTTGTTTATATTGTTTTCAGATATTCTTTCTTTTTTAGGTGCGTTCGTAATTATATAAATACGTAGCACCTATAGTCGTCGTTCAGTCCGTCTGTCTGTCCGTCCGTCCGTCCGCATATAATAGAGCAAAAACTACCCAACCGAATGTTCTGAAATTTTAAATATATGACTGTTGTAAAATTTTGTCGAGCCATTTCAAATTTTATGAAAATCGGATGTATAGTTTAATTACAGGGACAGTCAAAAGTTTTTCTTTACATTAAAGCCAATGGGAAAAATTATTGCAAATGCATTTTAATGATGTTACAGCTTTCCGAATGGGCTGAAATTTTAAATATATAATTGCTGCAAAATTTTGTCGAGCCATTTCAAATTTCATGGAAAATCGGATGTATAGCTTAATTACAGGGACAGTCAAAAGTTTTCCGTTACATTAAGGGGAATGGGAAAAAAATATTGCAAGTGCATTTTAATGATGTTACAGACTATGCACTTATGAATTGCAAATAAATACACATTCAGTACAATATGGGGTGCAAAAAATAATTATAAAACTAGTTATAGTACGAACGCACCTCATTTGCCACGTTTGACGAGCAATTTCCAACTTGTTCTCTTTATTAAAATTTTCATTTATAATAAAATTATTTAATATTAAATAATTTAATAATCTAATATAAAAATGTGTTGTTATTATTGTTGTTTAATTTATTTGTCCTGATTTTTTTTTTTTTTTTTTTTTTTAACCTTTATTAATTATTGTTCTTTTTATGACCTAAAATCCCGAAATCCACACAGCGTCTTCTGCCAGTGCAGATTTATGGCTCTACTGTATTTAAAATTTGGTTCATTTTTATACATAACTTCATACACTTTTCGATGATACAATGATGAAAATGGCACAAAAATTATTGCAGCACCCCTCTTGCGGCGGAATATTCGCAAATTCAAATGGGACTTGTTGGTCATAGCCAAAAACATATATGAAATTTGGTTCATTTCTGTGCATAACTTCATACTTTTTTGTTGACTAGGGGGCTCTGCCCCCTACGAGCTACACTGGCCAACCCCTGTTCAGACACTGCAGACTCTAAAAGCACGCTAATTTGATTGGCTTCAAAAAATTTTTGGGAGGTTGAATTACAGTTGGACCTCTAACGAAGCCGCTAAATCCTGGAAAAAAGTTTGTTGATGGAAAATTCGTTAGAGATTTACCTTTTAAAATATTTTAAACAAAAAACAGATTTTTAATTCATAAACATTAAATATTTTTAAAAAGTAATTAATCATATTTTTGTATAAATAATATCAATTTGTTTTATTTAATTTACCCATCAAACTAGAAATCTGCAAGGAAAACAAGAATAAAACAAAACATTGTACAGGAATACACGCTGTTTTTAGTTCTAAGAAAATAGTTTTACCTTAAAAATAGTAAATCATTATCGTATTTATTATGACAAGTAATTTTAAGCATGCATTACCACATGCATCTTTGAATTTAATTACTGAAAAAGTCTGTTAATTTTGTCTGAGTTTTTTGTTTGTAAAAGTGTTTTCTCTCATACTGCATCTTGCATCGTTGCAATGCATCAAAAAACACTTCAGGCCTATTTTCTTCAAACTGTAATCCACGTCGGAATGTTTCAAGTGATTTTAGATTTTTATCATACGTTGGTTTGCTGATTTCTGCATCATGATCATTTCCATCTTAGTCTTGTACCAATGCAGTTCATCAAGAGTACCTACAGGAGTCGCTATGCTTCTGTTTATCTCTATCTGATTAGAAGGATCGAATGAGTCAGAGTGCTTCGGTGTTTAAGCAGCATTGAATTCCTTACGAATTCTAGAGCATTGGGATGGTAGAGTTAGCCAGGGATCGTGGGGGAAGATGGAAAAGGCCCCAGAGCCATACATTTTTTTTTTTTTTTTTTTTTTTTTTTTATATAAATTAGTTAAATCCAAAAATAAAAAGGATAGGAATTGAAAACGTTAATAAAAATAGAAGCTGGCACAAAAAATAATGAATTTTGAAAAGAAAACGGCAAGGATTTGACGGCTAACTTCGTCAGCCAATGAGGAAGAGTCTTCATCGCAATTCATTGCTGGATTGTTTTTATTTTTGTACTGTCCAAAATATCCAATTCAGTTAGTGCTTCCAAGGTCTCAACTTCAAAATCAAATGAAAGAAAATCATCAAGCTGATTAATTTCTTCTTTTTCACTCGGGTTTATCCACTTTTTTTTTTTTTTTAAGTCCTTCTAAGGGAATATAGTCTTCGTCTTCCGTACTTGCCAAATTCTCATTGCTGACAAAGAATCCAGCTTTGGGAAAACTTTTGTGAATAGTACGATCTGTGACATTATAGTTCCATGCTTTGGAAATTTCTAATGTACTTTCCCGTAAGTTGATCTCATGCATAGATTGATTGTTCTCAAGCACAATGATAACTTTTTGTATTATTTTCTTGCGATACTGTATTTTGAAGCTTTTGATCACCCTTGATCCACTAGCTGCTGTTTTGATATAGTGTTAGGTGGCCAGTAAAAAACTGTCACATTTTTCAATTTTTGTTTGATTTTCTTCGAATGGTCGAGACAATTGTAAAAAACGAGAGCAATTTGGTGACATTCTGCAATCATACATTTGTCCAATTTTGTAACCTATTTTTCACAAATTTCGACGTCATCCAAGATTTTTTGTTAGTCGTAATCCACCTCCTTGTGCCTTTTAAACATCTTGGATTTTTGCTTCTCCCGATAGCTAATGGTTTCAATATCTAATCTCCGTCGTATCCCAATACCTTTTCAAATTTAAGAGCTTTCTCAATTATGAAAGACCTAGAGATCGAACATTTTTATCTCGCATTGTGCATATCTACTTCAAAACTGGCTCCTCCAGAACTTCATATACACATGTTTTTAAATTTTTGAACAATAATTCGATGAATCATAATTTTGTAATTTATCACGATTTTTTATTATGATTGATAAGTTGTTTGGAGGAATACCAAATTTGAAAGCACTATCCTTTTACTTTACACCTGATCAAGAATTAAATTTTTTTCTTTGATGCTCAAACACTTTCGCTTTAACATTTTCGAGCTATAAAAACCGAAATTACTAGCACGACTGATCAAAAATCTAGAATACTAATACTAGAGATTCTAGTTCAAGAACAAGGCCTGTTGCGGGTGAAAAGGGGGTTTTGAAAGTTTGCACTTCCTGGACGAAATGCAAAGAATGACAGCGATTTTACTGCTCTCGTGAGTTAGACGCCTGATTAGAGGTCTGCACGGGCCCGGGCTTGGCCCGAGGCCCGTACCCGGCCCGGCCCGCGGAATGGAGGAGAATTTTCAAACGGGCCGGGCCGGGCCGGCAGAATTAGGACAATTTTTTCAACGGGCCGGGCCGACAGACAAAATAAACGGGCCGGGCCGGCAAAAAAATTGAACGGGCCTGAAGGGCCGGGCCCGGCCGATAAAAAAATTAATCGGGGAGCAGATAAAATACGAGAGGAGCAGATAAAATACGAGGTCATTTCCAATGAATATGACTTTTTCAAGAAGTATAAATGTGCGTTACGAGCCGATGCGAGTTTAACAACATCAATACAGAAATGTAACATGTCCATCGTAGAGATCGGCATCGTACAGTTACATGATGCCTGATCCCGGGTTTAATTTTTTTCGGCAGACTTGTGCCGGGACGGAACTGGTCTTAATCGTTCTCAGGATGTGTAGGACAGGCATTATGTTTTGTAAAAGTATTAATAGCGATAATGAACTTCTGTTAACAGTATCTTTGGAAATGTACCTTAAGGTGGTTCTCATATTTACTGCTCAACAATGCGAAACTCTCAGACACATTTTCTGACTCATTTTTAACTATAAAGGCATAAAATTGACAGGCTGAGTATTGAAGGGAATTGGGATCAAATAGCGTTTCCATTTTTCATAAATTACGTACAGAGATAACAGAGACTCTTGTCACGTGACTGTACGTTTTCTCCTTTCCTGTGCTATCGCTTCCGGAAATTCGATTCAAAACGCTAACTTTGCCAGTATTTTCTGAAAGATATATTACTTTTATCTAAGAAAAAAACGGCATTTACATGGTTTCTGAATAAGAATACCTGCCAATCTCATGCGTTTCCGAAAAGAAATGAATTCATAAATGTATCAAAATGTAGCTCCTTTGGATTTGAGAAAAGCCTTAAAAATAACAGAAATATTTTCACAAATCTACCTTTTATTATAAGCTTCAAAAGTTATCATGTTTTTTAACCCTTTATCCTAAACTACAATAATCTTTTAATGAACCCTTATTTAAATTTTGAAACGTCTGTAGAGACGTTGACTAAAACACTGTAAGTAATCGTTAACGTTTACTATTGTGTGTTTTCTATTTTGCGAACAAATAGTAATTTAAAATATACTGTAAAATGTTCCCATAAATATGCATGTAGTATTCATTAAAAGAATCTTAATTGTATGTCGAGAAAAAACGGAATTTTTTGTAGACATTTAGTCGGGTCGGGCCGGGCCTGTTTTCACTGATTTTTGTACGGGCCGGGCCGGGCCGAGAACGGTAAAAATGTAAACGGGCCGGGCCGGGCTCGGGCCGAGCTTTCAATTTTTACACCGGGCCGGGCCGGGCCGGGCCAAAATAGCTTTCCTTCGGGCCGGGCCGGGCCCGGGCCTGGAAATTCCGGCCCGTGCAGACCTCTACGCCTGATAAATCCACTTCAAGGTCACTGATCATCAGAAAATGTGTTAAAAAAAGAATTTGAAATGTCCAGAAATATTTTGAAAATTAAGGATGAAAAGAAATATTAGGTCACAAGAAAAAATTCGTTAACTAGAGAATACACTTTGCTATTTGGAGGTTATTTTACGAAGAAATTTGCAAAATGCTCTTGATTTCAAGGAAAATTTTGTAAAATAGAGAAATTTACAAAATAGAAGTTCGACTGTATTAATAAAAAAATTAAAAATAACTGGCGATCTCCCTGTTAACGGGCTGTTTTCGTCCTTGATTAAATCAGATAAGTGAAGGATTTGAAAATAATCTAATCCCAACAAAAAGTTTTCGGTAAAAAAAAAAGCGCCAAGTTCTCCTTAATGTTTCGGCCAGAAAAAGTAGTGATATCTGATGTTCGCACAAGTTAAAAGCCAAACATCCCAAATCTTTCATTGAAAATGGCTTCCTGCGACTTGTCCGTTAATGCCTTCTGCTCTGCAGCATTTCAAAATTAATGATTGGAAATTACGCATTTATGAATTATTTAAATATTAAAAGTAATATTAGAACGCAAAGAGGCAAATTCACATAAAGACATTATAAGTAAAAGATTTCTGATAACTACCATTCAGTTTCAGTAAACATTAGTTTTGATTACAGATCATTTAGTCCACTTGCGGTTTAATTGCCATTTTGTACGGTCTAAAGCTAAAGTCATTAACGTAAAACCCAAGAAATAAAACAAAATTTACTTACTTCATATCTCACAATATGTTACATTATATTGTATTGTATAATATTGAAATGTTGTGTATTGACGAAAGAGATTTTTTTCGTTTGAACATTTATTATAGTTTGTTTGCAAACATTAAGAGGTATTCGATTTATAAACTGTTAAAAGTTGATATTAATTATGTTTTAGCAATTAGGGATATTATCTCCTGAATACAAGTATTTTGTTATTTTTAACTTCTAAGCATTTAAATAGACTGAAGTTGTTTAAATGCTTTTTTCAAATGTGTATTTTATTTCTGTATTCTGTGTCACAAAATGCCTAAAATAATCAAAAAATGTAGTTGGCATGTAGCTCATTTGTACATATTTTAAAATTTGAAAAACTCTCACGAAGGCATTAACGGCCAAGTCGCAGGAAACCATTTTCAATGAAAGATTTGGGATGTTTGGCTTTTAACTTGTGCGAACATCAGATATCACTACTTTTTCTGGCCGAAACATTAAGGAGAACTTGGCGCTTTTTTTTTTACCGAAAACTTTTTGTTGGGATATCACTACTTTTTGTATGTTTTTCAAGTTTGTTATTCTAAACTATATTAATATGAAAAAACTTAAATTTCGGTACGTTTATGTTAGCCGGGAGCAAATCTCCTCATTAGCCTTTTGTTTTTTCGCCAATAGCAGTTTTCATTTTTCATATGTGTAAATTAGAAATAATGCTTTGATTTTCAAATAAAATATTTTGGTTTATGTTATTATTTCTTATTTATTTATTTATTTATTTCTATGTTAAATATTCGATTAAATAAAATGAGGGAAATGCATCTATTTTAAATGAGATGACTGAAAAGTATATATCTTTAAATGAAATGAATGCAATATGAACAATGGAGTTGGGAACAGTATTTGGCGATTTGCCACTTGCGCCCGGCTAACATAAAAATACCTAAATTTATTTTATTGAGCTTTACAAATTTATACTTTATTTCTTTTTATATTAAAGTACTAGCCGCCTCTAGCAAGTAGTATTTACCGTATTACTTCCATGTTAAACGTTGCATCATGTTACTGTGATTCATAATTTAATTTACTTGCCCATTCTTTCGCCAATTCGGAAGCTTTTGATAGAGAAATCAAGAACTTTTTACGATCATGGAAGCACATCATATATTTTGTGTTGTTATGTATTTCATCTTTCGTGACAAATATCTCTTAACTCACTATGCATGCTTCCTTAGCAGTTACGATTTGTTCTCTAATGCGGAAATTTTTAATCCTATTAAGTAATCTTTTCTAATTGGGCTCACTGCTAATTGTTGTATTTTAACTGATACGACTGGATACAAGTGAAATGGTTCTTATGAAATCCTTTGACAATATCTGTATTTGCATTAAACCATATTGATGCTAATATCTTTTTTTTTCACGGTAACCTTTTCAATAGACTCGATTACGGCAGAATAGAAGGTCTACCGGCTCACTGCCATGATCCATTCGAAAATCTATCATTCTTCTCATCTGATCGTGTTGAAGAATTAGTCAATGTGCCATGGTTTTAAGATTTTAGCTAATTTTACTCGAAACCTGAAAACTAAAATGCGAGGAACCGGATTATAGAAGATTCATTCTAACGTACATATTGATTAACAGGTTACATATTATAGAATTATAATAATCATAAGGAGAACTGGCAATTTCAATGCTTTAATAGTTTCCGTAAATTCTCTTTATATAATACAGAAGTTTTAGCGGTGTAAAGGTTAACAACATAGTCACAGTAAGTATAATAACAGTACAATATAATAACAATAGCAGAGGTTTTGGGCAGTGACGAAATTATTAGCACTTTGGAAATATTAGTACGTTATATCATTTAACTATTTAGATGATATGCGGAAAAATAAAAATAGATGGCTCGCATTTATAATTAACTCATTGAAAAATAGCCACTAGCGTCAAATATTCGCCAAGCTTGGCGACATTTAGCAAAGTTTCGCCAAATTTGGTAATATATGTCAATTCTCAAATTTGGCGACAAAAAAATGTTTTGTTTATTCTGACGTCATAATGATGCATATGTATTATGTATTATACACATACCTATAATATGTATGATGCAAATGTACTACTTATTATATGCATATGTATAATATGTATGGTGCATATGCATAAGTTCATTAACATCACTAAAACGCACTTAAAGGAATAGTGTTTCATAAATAGTACAGATAATTGCCAGATTGACCAGAGTGCTATTGAGATTAGAATACCGACATTTATAATAGACGTCTGTACACACCATCACCTCATCGAGTTTACAGCTGAAATTTTAGGATTAGTTAAAACTAGATTAGCATATTTAAATGCAACTGGTCTGTTAAGTCATATCTTGGTAGAAACCACCTGAAGACCTAATTTTAGTGGTTAACTGATAGGTTTACTATTGTATTTTCCTGCATCCAAAAGTTTGGAAACATGGAGGAATGGGTGCAGGAAAACACAATGGAAAATCCACCAATTAACCCGTAAAATCGGGTCTGTAGGTGGTTTCCACAAAGATATGACTTGGCAGACCAGTTACATTTCAATACGCTAATCGATATTTAACTAATCCTAAAATTTCATCCGTCAACTCGATGAGGTGATGATCTGTGCAGACGCCTCCCGGTCTTTAATAAAATTTGTTTTAAGGAAGTAAAAGATAGAAAGATGGACAACTGAGACCTTATTAAGATTTTTGTAAAAGCATATAAAAATTCATTCAGCTTGAAATCATGTAACACCTTTATAATTCAGGCTAATTTTCTGTAATCGGGTTTTGGCGACCAACATATCTTATCTATAACTATAAACTTTCTTTTACAGATTTAAAATTAACAATGAATTAACAGTAAGTAGGCTAATAATACAATATAATAACATTAGCAGCGGACTTCGGACGCCGCATCTGTCGCACATCGTTAAAGATAGTTTATTAGTTACACATTTCATTTAATTAAAAGGAGATTTTTAAACTTTCATATGGAATTAAGATATTTTTCCACTATAAGGACCTTGGCATTTTTTAAAAATCTTGGCGCAATTCGGACTTCAGAAACTGAGATATGTTGCCAAATGATATAAACAACTACGAAAACAAACCTGATGAACTTTTATGTTATTTATATGTATTTGTATACATATAAACATTTTATTTATACATGTATAAAATATTATTTTTTATATACAGATTATTTATGTTGGTATATAAAAATAAATAAACGGGTTCCTTACATTAAATAAATTATATACATATGGAAAAAATTGCTTGTGTATATTACACAGTAAATAGGTTGCCAGAAAATACGTTATTATCAAATTTCTTTTCTCGTCAAGGCTATTTTCTGTATTTCGCCAAGGCTACTATATCGGAAATGTACCGAATTGTGTTTATATTTTGTTAAATGTTTTAATATCGTAAATATATCATAACCTATACTGATTAAAATTTTTAGGTATATTCATTTTTTCTATTTAACAAACATCTTTGGAAAAGCATATATATAAAATGTTATTCTGCTTGAAATCACGTGAGCAACTTCAAAGCTCTGTAATCGAGTTTTGGCGACCAACATTGGCACAATTCAATGCGTAGGAACTGTTTACGGCCAAATGAACACCCCCTGTATGAAGGGTTTAGAGGCGGAAATTCTGTGTTTTCGGATTTTTCTGGTTAATTGTGCTACAAACCCGACTTACTTGTGAAATTTCATGATTCTACGACTTTTAGAAGTACCTTAGTTATTTGATGATGCGAAGTGAGTCAGTGACAAAAAAGCACTTTTTCGGAATTTAATATTTCGAAAACTACTAAATATAGAAACATGAAATCGTGGAACCTTAGTTCAGTTTGACCATACGAGAATGTGTATAAAAGAAAAAATTCTATATATCTCCCTAAAACGACGTTATGAGGGGGTGAAAAGTATGCCGAAATGGTTCAGGAAAAAGTAGCTTACGGCTTGTGCGAACTTGGCGGACGCACTGCCGTGCTCCCAGATATAAAATGCATTAAGTAAACAGAGTCTTTGTCTCCCAGTATTTTTTAACAACGCTATAAGAAAGTTCTTTTAAATAAGACATTTTAAATGTATCGTTTTAAATCTGATGTCATTTTCACCAAAGTTTACTTTCTATTTTTAATATTCACATGAAATTACTTTGGTTGTTAGAAAGGAAATTATTATTTGTGCTGTCTTAGAATTCACAACAATAGTTAAAAAGATCATCTCAAAATATGAAATAAATGTCTCGTGAAAATATATTTTTAAATTTAAATTGTTTTGCAACATTGTCTATGATGTAATTTCTGCTATATACTGCTTTTAACACATATTAATGAATTTATTATTTTAAAGTTTTCTTTCTCTTTTTAATATTCAAGTAAAAATAATCTTGTTTCTAGAAAGGAAATATTTTTATTTGCTCTGCCTTAGAATTGCCATCAATAGTTTAAAAGATTATCTAGAAATGTGAAATGTCTTGTGTAAATATATTTTTTAATTTAAACTGTTTGGTAATATTATTGTTTGACCATTTTAAATATGACACAATTTCCTCCATTTACAACTTTTAACACATATTAATGAAATTGTTATTTTACAATTTTCTTTTTCTTTTAAAATTCATGTGTAGAGTTTTTATGACGTAATTTTCAATATTTTCCTGCTTTTAATATTTAATCATTTGATTTTAATTTGAGAGGAGTTTTTTTCTGTTTATAATAGTCACATGTAAATAAATTTTTAATTTGAAGGATATATTATTCTTTGCCCTGTTTTTAAAATTGGTAACAATTTAAAATAATACCCTTTTCTAAAAGATGTAAAAAATATATCTCTCGAAATGTTGAAAATTTGGATTTAAAATGAAAATAAATAGAAAAAATTATTACATTCCTATGTATAGTTTTTGCTCCTATAAAACTTTTTTAATTGAACGATTTTGACCAACTTTAACATTAAATATCTCTTAAAATAATTATTCGATTTAAAAACTGTCTGCATCAGCGTGTTATCAAACATTTCTGTATAATACCACCGACTTTCATATTTTTGTATGCAGTAGCTTTCTTAATATTAAGGTGACAAAAAATTAGTAACAGCGGCGGGGACAGCGTTGGTTACTTTTTTCAATTCCTATTCCTACTATCAGTTCACACTCTCCCTATATTTATTTATTTATATATCTTGTTCAAATTTTCAATCGTTAATAAAATACTTATTATTCCTCCTATCAAGTTGAAATAAATTTTTTAACACTTGTACTGGATGAGAATTGATGTTAATAGAGTTGTTCAAAATATTAATTCATTAATTAAATTTTAATTAATTAATTTTAGCTTTACATGGGAGACAAAATGGCGGCCATTGGTTTATTTACTGAACAACAAACATACGACTTGTGTGCTTGATGAGAGCCTGCTTATAAGTCGGAGACAAGATAGCACAAGGAAATATTACAACACAAGAGAAATACACCCTGGGAGTCCCACACAAAGAGTGTGTGCAATGGAACCAGCGGGAATCGAACCCACAATCTCTTATGCTCGCAAGCGATTAGCAGAGTGGTGCTTTGACCATTCAGCCACAGAGACCCGCTACGCGGTCATTGGTTATTGAAGCATTTAATGCATCTTCATATCTATAGAACAGTTCACATCACGTGACTTTTACCGAAGAACAATGAAGAAAGCTGTAGGACACACAAACACAAAAAGCATTGATAAAGGTAGCGATATCTGTCCTACAGCAGCCTCAAAAAACTGTTCGTGACCAGGCGCGGATCCCAAAATAATATAAATCCACCGATTATCGCGAATTTCGAAAAATGATCGCTGAAAAAAAATCAATTTCGTCAATCGTTCGCAAGTAAAAAGAACGCAAATTTCGTCAACGGATCGCGCAAAAAACCCCAATTTCGTCAAAGGATCGCGAAAAAACGCGAATTTCGACAAAGGATCGTCAAGGAATCGCGAAATTTCGTCAAAGAAGCGCGAAAAAATGCGAATTTCGTTAAAAAATCGCTTATTTCGTCAAAGAAACGCAAATTTCGTCAAATGATCGCAGATAAAAACGCGAATTTCGTCAAAGGATTGCACAAAAAACGCAAATTTCACCAAAAAATTGAGGAAAAAAACGCTAATTTCGTCAACAGACCTCTGAAAAAATACGAATTTCTTCAAAGAATCGTGAAAAAAATACGCAAATTTCGCCAATTAGAACCGGGAGGAGATTCCCTAAGCGCGCATCCATGGGAGTGGGGGGGGGGGGGGGGGGGGCAAAGAAGGGAAGAACAAATTTACCAAGTCGGTTTTTAAGAAATCAACACACCATAAGCATTTTAGCTTTTAACTGACTAGGATTAGGACATAATCCTTTTTTGTTCATTCATCAAATATCCCTTGAAATTTACCAATGTGGGTGGCAATAACAGGACATTTTTTACACATTAGTGTCTTTCTTCAGAAAACATTAAGATGATTGCATTTTTCAAAGGACCTTTTTTTTCTTGTTTCTTTCTTTCTTTGGAAATTGCTATGATTCCCATTCTTTTCTCAAACAATAAAGAACTCCTCAAAAATATCGTTATACAGAAATTAGAATTGCAGCTTCTTTTAAAGAAGGAAAAGTTTCAACACCTTAAAGGGATCCGCATAACGTTGTCAATTTCTGTTATAGAGATTCAACAAAAGGTACACGAAGTGGCGTCATCCCCCACCTCAACCCATAGTGTCAAAAATTATGGCGCCATATGCCTTTTGACAGGACATAATCCTATTTTGTTCACTAATTGCCGAAACCTCAGTGAGGTTTACCATTGACACCCGGAAAGTGTTTGGTTTCGTTTGCTTGTATGTCTATTCCGCGAAAACTGCCGTTAAAAGCGTTGGATTTATATCTTGGGGGGGGGGGGGCGAGCGCCCCGATAGAAACCCTCATGGATGCGCGCCTAATAGAATCTCCCCCTGGTGTTAATTGTGCGTTTTTTCCGCTGCCCTTTGCGAAATTCGCGCATTTTTTCGCAATTCTTTGACGAAATTCGCATTTTTTCCGAGATGTTGACGAAAGTCGCATTTTTGCGCGCTTTTCCGCAAAATTAGCGTTCTTTCCTTAATTATTTGGCGAAATTCGCGTTTTTTAGATCCTTTGGCAAAATTCGCGTTTTTTTCTGAGATTCTTTGACGAAATTCGCATTTTTTCCGAGATGTTGACGAAATTCGCATTTTTTGCGCGCTTTTCCACGAAATTAGCGTTCTTTCCTTAATTATTTGGCGAAATTCGCGTTTTTTAGATCCTTTGGCAAAATTCGCGTTTTTTTCTGAGATTCTTTGACGAAATTCGCGTTTTTTTCTGCAATCCTTTGACGAAATTCGCGTTTTTTCTGCGATCCTTCGACGAAATTTGCGTTTTTTTCTGCGATCCTTTGACGAAATTCGCGTTTTTTCTGCGATCCTTCGGCGAAATTCGTGTTTTTTCTACTATCCTTTGACGAAATTCGCGTTTTTTTGTGATCCTTTGACGAAATTAGCATTTTTTCAGAGATCTGTTGACGAAATTCGTATTTTTGCGCGATTATTTCTCGAAATTAGCGTTTTTTGCGTAATTGTTTGGCGAAATTCACGTTTTTTCTGCTATCCATTGACTAAATTCACGTTTTTTTCTGCGATCCTTTGACGAAATTCGCGTTTTTTTTTCGTGGTCCTTTGACGAAATTCGCGTTTTTTTCGTGGTCCTTTGACGAATTTCGCGTTTTTTTTTCGTTGTCCTTTGACGAAATTCGCTTTTTTGCGCGATCCTTTGACGAAATTCGCGCGATTTTTTGACTTGCGAACGATTGACAAAAATGATTCTTTTCGGCGAGCATTTGTCGAAATTTGCGATAATCGGTGAATTTATATTTTTTGATACAAGGGGTGGTGGCGATCAGGGCGATCTCCTCCCTTCCTTGGATCCGCACCTGTGAAGAGGTATACACACCACTTAGATGACATTTTTGACTTTCAAGGATGTTAAGGTCCCTTCAGATTTCTGAAGGGGATCCTTTTTCAGAGATTATCCTCTTTCAGAAATCTGATATTAAAAAATGGATGTGATAGCTATGTTTTTCAGCTTTCTATAATTGGTTCTTATGTATTAGGTAGCTTTCATTACAAAAAGCTACCTATTGCAGCCGTTCGGAGGAAAGCGATTTCAAAAAAATTTTGGTATATTTTCATCGATCATGACCCCCAGACCCCGAAACCACCCTCCGTTCAAAATTGATATATATATACATATATATATATGACCTATGTCACACTGTAACTCTCGTAATTATGAACCGATTTCGATGTAATTCGGTGTGTACATAGTACATACAAATGTCTCGACCGAGTTCGTTGGCCAGCTTCTGTGAGATGAAATCTCACAGTGTTTAAATCATGTTACTTTTTTTATTTCTTTTGACCTTATACATCGATGTTCCTTAAACTTAAATCCATATTTATTTTTGGGCGGGCGATTCGTTTCGACCGCACATCGACAAGTTCGCTGACGTTCGGCTGCGCCTGGCATAGGGTGCTTCTCCTTTGAACGATTGTGATGACGTCACGTCTCTCACGGCATATGCATTGAATGGATGATTGATCTTTCGGAGGTGTGTCTATTCGCCGTGCGTGGAGCAAATAAAAATAAAGCTTTTTAAATGTTTTCTTTCGGATTTGTTTATTAAGATATTGCTTATTATTTTAAATTCTCTAATAGATTTAAATCTTTTCTTTCAGTAACTTTTGAAGTCCCCGTATTCTTACTATAAATTAAAAATTCCGTTAATTTTAAATCAGAATCTGTTTTGTTGGTGATCTGTTCTGTCATGACTTAGTTTTGGTTTTAAAAAGATCGCGGGCTCCGGCTCCGGTCTGTCTGCCGACGCCGATGGATGTGGAATCCGGTAAGGAGTTTTTCGAAAACGATGTCTACGATTTTAACAACTCCTGTTAAATTATTTCTTGATACCGTGGAAAAGATTTTAATTACGTTTCTCATCAATACTAAATTTGATTTATACTGCTCTTTAAATTTTAAAAGAAATACCTAACTCCAGGAGTTATATTGGCAAGAATTAATTTATGAACGGTGACCAACGGGAAGCCTTTTCTTCTCTTCTTCAAGATGAAATAAAAGATTGATTTATGCTTAAAGGTGTAAATATAACATAGAACACTGAAAAATAACATATAACACTGAAAAATAACATAGACTGAAAAATATTTAAAGGATGACCTAAAAAGTTAATACAAAAGGAAACCGTGTTCTGGAAAAGAAACTAAGGAAAAAACATGTTTAAAAATATACAACACAAAAGTTATATGTAAAAGAAAGAAAAACAAAGACAATGATGGTGAAGTTAAAAAAAAGGCATATATTCTCTATCAAATTATTACAATGTCTGAAAGGGATCCTGTTACAAAAAAAAACTTAATGGGTTTCTCAACGGGAAGGGAAAACGATAGAAAGAATGAAAACAAAATAAAAAAAGGACTTAGCTGGGCTAATTTACATTCCTGCAGCATCACATCTTTCTTTCCGGCGTCCCTAGTTTCAAGGTGAGCCCCCAATCCTTGCAGTTGCTCCTTCTAGTGTAAAAAAATAAGACTGACTAAAAAAAGTCCCACTGACATCGGCCATGAGGCCCGAGGTTGCCAGAGAGGGTGAAAGGCGCCAAGCGCATTGAGTTACGCCAAGGCGAGAGTGTAAATACATGTTCAAAAGCTATACCTATCGCCAAGTGATAAAACCAACTTTTAGTAACCCTAACCTTGGCGAAAGTCGAGAACAGAAGATTGGTTGGATGAGGTGATAAAGCATGAATCAAAATACTGAGCTCACATACTGAGTTGAGTGCACAGCAGCTGAACTGGACACTAAATTAAAAAAACCAAGGAGACAGATGAGGCAACTTTAAACAGGCCGAAAGTCCACAAAGTGCGAACTTTTACGTGGGAAATTTATATACATTTAAAAGATCTGACTGATACAGAATGAAAGTTAATTTAAGAGACCTGGAAGTAAAGAGGGATTCGCCATGGCGAATATAGCTTTATAACATATTCCCGTACATCCAATTAAAAAAAAAAAAATTTGAAGCGGATAGGGTGAAATCACCTCTATCCTGATGAAAAACTTTTTTTTTTTTTTTTTTTTTTTTTTTTTATACAGAAAAGGACGTTACCCAAACACTTAAGATGAGAAACCCATAAGTACATATGCACGCGAAACCAGGATTTACAATATTATAAAAACATTAAATATGTACAAAACCAAGTGATGATCACTCTTCTCAAAAAACAGACTTCTGCTTAACAATTAGCAGGATTAATCGACAGTCCATGCCCTAGGAATGAGCTTTACAGAGATGGGCATCTAAGAGAAGAGAGATAAAAGTAAAAAAAAAAAAATTAGTAAACATGGCATACATAGATTTTGCAGTAATATGAGAGATTAATGTACATGTATACCTAGATAAATGTTTAATTTAATTGAACACAATATTACACCTAACTATGGAGAAATACCAGTGCACTTTTACACAACCATCTTTTGATGTATTACAGTTCAATTACATTTCAGCATAGTAACTTTTCTGTGTCCAAAAGTGTCAAAAAGGACAATTATAAGTTTCTTCAAGCCAATAGGCAGTTTAGTTTAGGCAATAGTTTAGGCCTTGCCTTTCATGTATATAAAAAACCAAATTATTCCATATATATATATAAATACTTAAATTTTAAAAAAAATGCAAACGAAAAACTTAATTTTCCATAAGCAGAAAAAAAAAAAACTGAAGTATAGTCAACTATACTTTTAAACTATGTCTAGAATTTCAACGCAACAGAACCAACACTCAAAATTGATATTTTTTTTTTTTTTCTTAGCAAGGAAAAGAATACTTGGCAAGGACTATCTTGCAACAAAACACAACTTTAAGCAGTGTAAAAGAAATTCAGATTTTTGTACTATCCACTTAAGGACCTGGGAAGGCAAACACATCTCCAAGCACAATACACAAATTATATACTAACATTATTTCTCTTAAACCAAGTGCAGCTCTCCAGAAAAAAAAATTATATATCTTTACAAATTAATGTAGGAACTTATTGAAAACCTTTCATCAACAGATGTCACATGTCTTAGAATTGGCCAGAGTCTAAGTACATAATGAAAGGAAGCAGAGTTAAATTATAGTAATTACATTTTAAGGTGAACATACCAATTAAATGACTAAAGAACATATTACTTATTTACATTTTATTTGCAAAGTCAGTATAATCCAGATTCTCAATGTATAACTTAAGACATTTACTAAAGGATCATTTAACATTAGCATGCTTTAACATCTAAATTATTTTACCCAATACATATTTATTTATTACTATCTGCACCCCTTAAATTGCAACAATTTATTTCTTTATGACATGCGTTTATTATTAAGGGTACCTGTACCATGACATTTCCAGTATTATTCCTAGTAATACACGAAGGGAAAATGCCAATACCTAAATCTTAAATATATTTTGGGAATTTAAACTGGTAACTATTCAAATATTCTGATGTAACCCAACCATTAAAGGGTGTTAAGTGAAAAAAAAAAACTTATACACATAATATACATTTTTAATATATAAGCCTCACAAATAACAATTCCTCACTACATAAACAATGACTATCTACTTGACCATATGAATTGCATCAAATTGTGCAACATCACAGAATACTACTATTGGCTTTTCAAAGTTATCTAAAGCATTTATTTTATATTATAGTATATAGAAAAATTTTAAATATGATATTGTAACCTATATTATAATTTAATAATCATATTTACTTAATCATATTTAATAATCATATACCAAGCACACATTTGTAAGATCTTTATCCAAATATTATAACAATATAAGTAATATCAAAGTAAACAAATAAATTAATTTTAGAGAGAAAGAAAAAAAAAATGTAACTTATCATGTAATTGTAGAGAACTGATGTCCAGAAAAACTCATCATCCAGGGTAGGTCAACTTATAGAATGAGTAACTTTTCAGAAAGGGATGGCTCCATTGTCACAGGTCATTTTCATCCGCAGTAGTTCCCGTTGATATCACTTTCAAGACCAGTACTGTAGATCCATCAGGCTATCAACCAAAAGCATTGCTCCCTGTACACAGGAACAACTCTACTACAGTGACTATGTCTGCAAAAATTGTAAGACATTAATAAAATTTAATAGTAAAAAAAGTCGCTGTTTCGATTCCTGAAGATTCTGGTACGCAATCTTCTCGGCGAAACAGTCGTATGACTTGGAGAAACAGGGATCTGATTAATTGGTGACGAATGATGAGATGCAGTATTGTGTGATATAGGTGATGACGCATTAGGTTGAACGGGTGATAGGTTAATATTGCTGTTGTCCATAGATGAGGAACTGGTTGTTGAATCGCAATCTTCCATCAGAGTTATCCTTTTATCATGCACAGGTAATGCATTATCAGACGAGAAAGGAACAGGAACGTTGCTGTCTGAAACATTATGTGTCAACGAAGAGTCATTGCTTTCTTGAGCAGACACAGAGGAATTTTGTAACTGTTGCTGTTCAGCATTAGTATTCGGTGATGGGGACGAGGAGTTCTGAGACATGTCATCTTTAATTCTATGTTCTTGCAAATGGGTTTTTCTGGGGATGACCTTAAGAATTCTATCAGTGTGCACTAGAATTGGAAAAGCACTGGAATTATTACAAATTTGTAACTGCACAACTGATGGAGAAATAATTTTCTTTACCCAGTATGGACCCTGTTTTCTTTTTTTGAAAACATTAGGAAATGTAATGAATACCTTATCATTGTATTCTAAATTCATAAACTTCCTCTTTGTATTACATCTATCAAGAGTGTCTCTTTTAAATTGCTCATTGTTGGTGTATGTATGATGGTATATCTTGTCTAATGTTTTAAACATCTTGTGCATGTCTCTAGTGTTGGGATCCAAAGTCCAGTTACCTTGTGACTTGTAATTTTCATATAAGTCTGACATATCTCTGCCAAAGTGCACTTTGTTTGGCGTGAACTTTGTGGCAGGGTGAATAGTTGAATTGTACAGATTTTGATGAGTTTTCATGGCTGTGAAAAAGTCATAACCATCAGAAAGCATGGTATTAATGGCAGTTTTCAACTGCCTGTTCAAGGATTCTGATAAACCATTTGCCTGTGGATGGGCTACTGTAACAAATGTCAATTTCATGTGCAACTTGTCATTAAAAGAAGAAAAAATGTTGGAGTCAAATTGTTTTCCCTGATCAGTTTGTACAATATCGGGTTTTCCATGGGTAGCACAGTAATGCAAAAGAGCCTTTGTTACAGGCGAGGCAGAAACATTTTGTAGATTGTATAATTCTAAATGCCTTGAGAAGTGGTCAACAATTGTCAAAATATGGGAGTTATTTTTAAAAGGACCCACAAGATCCATAGACACCTTTTGATTGCAAGCGGTTGGCAACGGAGTTGGCAAAAGAGGAGCTTGTGCTTTATGTAAATTTTTGTGTAGCAAACAAGTCTGACAGGAGTTAATGTAGTTAGAAACATCTGCAGCCATGGTTCTCCATGTGAATCTCTTTTTAACATTTTCTAAGGTTTTGTTGAATCCGGCATGTGTTACATGAGCAAGGGCAAGAGCTCTTGAAAGTAAAGATGGGGGTAACACTGCTCTGTGTAGGTTATTAAGTTCTGATGAAAAAAAATTTATCATAGCATAGGATGTTTGTCTCTGGATTTAGGTAGTATGGACTGCCTTGTTCATTGTATGCATTATTTTCTATTTTATTGATAATTTTTCTCAGTGCATGATCTTTTCGCTGTTCACTATACAAAAGTTCATCTGATATATGGTTGTCAGTGTTAATATTATATAAAAAAAATGAGTCATGATTGATGTCAAAATGGTTACACTTCTGCAAACCATGCGGTAAATTGTTTCTTAAATCTAACTCAGATTTCTCAACTGGAATGATTTCATCTGTTGTAAGGAGCTTAGGGTTTGTGATTATGTCCTCAGATGGAGAAGGAACAGGTATTCTGCTGATATAGTCAGCTAAGATGTTTTCAGAACCAGGAATGTGTTCAAATGTGAACGAATACTCCGATAGCTCCATAAGCCATCGAGTTATTATGTCGGCTGGCGACGAGGAACTTTTATAATGATTTAGTGGTTTTGCATCAGACAACACTATGAAATGCCTGTTATAAAGCTGATATTTAAAACTTGAAATTCCTTTAAAAATGGCATACAGTTCTAATTTTATAGGTGGATACTTTTTTTCAGAGGGGGACAAAAGTTTTGAAAAAAATGACACAGGGAGTAGAATACCATTTTTCTTTTGCATCAATACGGCAGAAATAGCTGTGACAGAAGCGTCTGTATTTACATAAAAGGTTTCATCCCAATTGGGAAGATGAAGGACGGGTCTTTTAAAAAACACTTGTTGCAAGTCCTGAAATGCTTCTTCCTGAAGCTGAGACCACTTAAATTTCTCTTTAGGGGATGTCAATCTTATTAAGGGTTCGATTCTACGAGCGAAAGCAGGTATCAAAGATCTGTAGAATGAACAAAGTCCTATGAATGACTTAACTTGCTTCTTTGTTTTAGGGGCAGGAAAGGCCAATATTTTTTTTACATTTGATTGCATGGGCATAACCTGATGGTTAAAAATTTCAAAACCCAGAAAATTTATTTTAGATTTATGAAATTGACATTTTGCTGAACTTAATGTGATATTGTTTTTTATGAAGACCTCCAACAACTTTGTTAATTTAGCTTTCATTTCTGCAAAAGAATTGGCACCTATCACAACATCATCCTGATAAGAGAACACTCCTTCCACATCAGCCTGTTGTATTAACTCGTCAATTACTTGCTGAAATGTTGAAGCAGCAGTACGAAGCCCAAACACTAATCTGTTGTAAGAAAAACAACCCCATGGAGTGGTGAATGTGACCTTGTCACGTAAGTGCTGAGGCATATGAATCTGCCAATAAGCAGATGGCAGGTCCAAAGTTGTGAAAAATTTAAAGTTGGCTAAACTATTCAACAAGGTCTGAATTTTAGGAAGCGGGTAAGTTGATGGCATTATAACTGCATTTAAAAGTCTTAGGTCTAGAGCAAGTCTATACTGTTGAGGTTTAGAAGGGTCAAGCATCTTCTTTTTTACCAACAACATGGGACATGCCCAAGAAGAATTTGCCCGCTTGATTATCCCAGCAGCCAACATTTCATTAAGTTGTTTTTTTGCTTCATCCTGTAAAGCCTGTGGGATGGGATAAGGCAAAGTCTTGACTGGAGGGGAGTTCCTGATATCTATTTTAGGGGTAACTAGATCAGTATGACCAATGGTGTTCAAAGATTTAGAAAAGGCCTGTGTGTATTTCTCTAAAATTGCAATCATTTCCTTTTTTTGCAAAGAATTTAAATGATCTAAACAAAAGTCATCAACCTTGAATTCAGCTGCTCTCTGTTGAACAACTTCGACTGACGGATTTATCAAATTACACACTTCTTCGGAGAAATTATTTTCTTGAATGTCAGTGTTTTGAACATTTGATATAGTGCCGATTTTAACATTTTTCTTTAAAAAGAACTGTTCTGCATTTTTATTTTCAATTACAATTAAAAATGAATTACTAGTCAAATGTGCAAGAGAATGAAGGGAAGGATTTATGACAATACCAGGTCTGTCCAATAAAGGGTTAAATATAAATTCAGATGAGGTAGGCTTATTTTTTATTTTGACTTTAACATACGAAATTCCATTTTCAGGAATCACAGTACGATATGAACTAAGTACATTTTCAGAAAAATTCTCAAATTCAGAAGGATTACTGGTATTTATATTTACATCATCAATGGGTGGATTATTTACATTAAACACATCTTCATTATTACTATTAAAATTATGATTTACAATATTGGAAGTAACATTTTCATGAATTGGCTAATAAGAATCTGCATTTACATTAAAATTATGGTTAACAGGTTGTTCAAAATGTTCAATATTATCATTAGGTTGTTCAGCATATTGGTCAAAGTTTTCCCTATAGTCAACATAATACCCTTCATGTTCAACAGAATTTACTGTTTTACTTAAATTTGTGCTGTTATTTTGAAAGAAAGCATCGCTTACTTGATTACGGGAAATGTCTAAGTGGTGAATAGTTCCTTGAATATTATCAGAATCTTTAATAAAAGGGATTTTGTCTTCTTTAAATAGCATTGCATCAAATGCAGATGCTATGGTTATAGCATATTTTGATATGAAATTAAATCCAAGAATGGCTGAAAATTTTTTATGTGCAATGTCAGTGATGTAAAACTCCTGTTTGAATTCAATACATCCTCTAAAGGCAACAGTTGAATTAATGGTGGTTATGTTAACTTGTCTTGATAAAAATTTGTATGATATTTTCCCTTTTAAAAAATCTACTAATGATGTGTCAATAAGACAAATGGTGCTTCCAGAATCAATTAGCATGGGAAATGAAATACCCTTTATGTGAGGAAGGACACATGGTAATGTGGAATTGTCAAAAGTGGTGAGGATTACTTCATTTTGTTGGCAGTGTTGTACACTATCAATATTTTGATTTTCATGTTTATCAACTGCTGGCGATGGTAAACTAGCGGAAGGCAGAGTGCCAGCTGCTTCTACTTCCGACGATCGTTTAAATCTCTCCCGTTGCTGTCGTTGTGTTTTGTATGCCTGTTATGATTTAAATTAGAACTATGTGATTCAGAACGATTAATTAGGTTTATAAAATGATAACAATCTTTCATATAGTGTCCTGATTTGCCACAAAATCTGCAATTATCATTATGTTTAAATGTGTTGTGCCTACGTTTAAAGTTGTTGTTGTGCCACTTTTTGTTGCCATTTGGCTTATGCCACTGATGTGGCGCGTCACCTTTATGAAATTTTTGTGTGGGACGCCGGAATGATCGCCGAGGGACAGAATAATCATTTGAAGGGACAAAATCAGCAGAAGAATTATCATTTGAAAAAGAGCTATGCTGATTAGACACCTGATTATGATAAACTACAGCATTGTCACTTTTCTTAACTGGTGGAGATAAATTTGCCAAATGGATATTTTTTAAAACATCCGCACGTGCAATAGCAGCTTTAAAATCAGAAATGCCCTCTTCCAAAAGTTTAGCTTTTATACACTTAGGGGCAAGGCGAAGCAAAGTCATGAACTTAATCTGACTTAATGAATTTTCATCCACATTCGGGTAAACATTACGAACTGCAACGTCTAAGCGAGAAGCAAATTGCTTAAATTTCTCATCTTCCCTTATTTGTAGACTATCCAAAGCTTTTAAAGAGTGCACAATATCAGTAGATGTGAAAAATTCAATAAACGCTGCTTCTAATTCATCCAACGTTTTTAAATTTTGAACAGCAGGTGTGTCTACATAAAATTCAAGTGCAGAACCCTCTAACTTATTAGTGAAAATCGCTAAAATCTGTTTGTTACCTAGCTCATTTAACTCCTTCACAGATTTTAGTTGTTGAAAGAAAAACTTAACAAATTTCGGATCGCCGTTGAACGGCTGTATATTTAAAAACAATGATTTCTTCGACATTGTGAAAAAGGAAAAAAATACTACTGAAATATCCTAAAAATATAAACTGAACATAGGGAATATCAAATCAAATAATACTGGAGAAAGAAATTCACACATACCAATAAAATAAACTATGAATCAATCCCTCATAGATGCCATGTGCATAAATTTTAAAGATTACGAAATATTAAATAATACCATATTATTACACAAAATACATGAACAAAACTATTTACCATACATAAAAGTATTATGCCATGCCAATGAAACACGATTTTACCATGAATTTAGATAGGATTGAAACGGATTTTCCAGAACACATAATCCGTGCAGCAAGATGCTAATATCCACTACAAACGGATAAAAAGGGTTTTCGGCATCATATGTAATAAACCCGGTAGCCAAACAGCTATAAAGTTGATCGCATACGCCTTTGCATGAAAAGAATATATTTAAAGTTAACAATGAGTGGGAGAGAACGACTGAAAAATATTTAAAGGATGACCTAAAAAGTTAATACAAAAGGAAACCGTGCTCTGGAAAAGAAACTAAGGAAAAAACATGTTTAAAAATATACAACACAAAAGTTATATGTAAAAGAAAGAAAAACAAAGACAATGATGGTGAAGTTAAAAAAAAGGCATATATTCTCTATCAAATTATTACAATGTCTGAAAGGGATCCTGTTACAAAAAAAAACTTAATGGGTTTCTCAACGGGAAGGGAAAACGATAGAAAGAATGAAAACAAAATAAAAAAAGGACTTAGCTGGGCTAATTTACATTCCTGCAGCATCACATCTTTCTTTCCGGCGTCCCTAGTTTCAAGGTGAGCCCCCAATCCTTGCTGTTGCTCCTTCTAGTGTAAAAAAATAAGACTGACTAAAAAAAGTCCCACTGACATCGGCCACGAGGCCCGAGGTTGCCAGAGAGGGTGAAAGGCGCCAAGCGCATTGAGTTACGCCAAGGCGAGAGTGTAAATACATGTTCAAAAGCTATACCTATCGCCAAGTGATAAAACCAACTTTTAGTAACCCTAACCTTGGCGAAAGTCGAGAACAGAAGATTGGTTGGATGAGGTGATAAAGCATGAATCAAAATACTGAGCTCACATACTGAGTTGAGTGCACAGCAGCTGAACTGGACACTAAATTAAAAAAACCATGGAGGCAGATGAGGCAACTTTAAACAGGCCGAAAATCCACAAAGTGCGAACTTTTACGTGGGAAATTTATATACATTTAAAAGAACTGACTGATACAGAATGAAAGTTAATTTAAGAGACCTGGAAGTAAAGAGGGATTCGCCATGGCGAATATAGCTTTATAACAGGCACATTATTAGTAATACCACATTTTGGTGCCGCAAAAGCAGTGGTTCTGAAGAAAATTTAAATTGATTTAAAGAAAATCGCAATATTTTAGAACTTTTGTTCTCAGAATAACTTTTGAAAATTTTTGATGTGTTTAATAGAATTCAAGATTTGTTCTTTTAGTGAATTTTAAGCAATATGGAATATTTTATGCAAGAATTTTTGCATAACTACATATGACAATATTTTTTTTGTATTGGAAGTTTCTGTTCTCAAAAAAATTTCTTGCATAGATTTTTGCTATTTTGAAGAATTAAATTTTATAATGAATTTGTTCTACTCCATCTTGAAGAATATAATATATTTTGCTAAGTTTGACAATTTTTTTTTAAAACCATTATTTAAATTAAGATCAATTTCCTATTGAAGAATAGTCATATTTTTGATGATGCATAATTATTATTCCATTTAATAGTTTTATTTGAAAGAATTTCATCTACATATTCTTCTATTTGTAATGAATTATTAGAGAACATAATTTTTTTAAAGAATGATTATTTGGTATAAATTTTTTTGAAATGAATTATATATTGTTCTTAGATAAATTCTAATGAATTTGAAATAATAAAATTGTTCTCAAGAACATATTTTAAGAGGCTATGACTTTGGGTTTTTTAATTAAAATTTTTTATGGCACTATTAAATTGCAACAAATTTGCAAATTCTATTTATATATTTATAAGAAGCATTATTTTTGAAATTATGATTATTGGTACTGAGAAATTTTATTATTATGTCATACTTATTATTCTGAAGCTGAAATTCTTCACAGAAGTTATTAGTTGTAAATATCCTATATAACATTCTTAGAGATTTCTATGCTTCTGTTCTACAAATTTCAAATCTAGATATTTTGTTTAACAATAATTTGAATACAAGAGTTTGTTCATAGATTTATTCTTATGCCATTTGGACTGTGATGTTCTATTATAATCATACAGTTTGGCTTAGTGCAAAGATAATCGGCAATTTACAAATTAAGAATGTATGCATTAAAGAATATTTTCACATTTATTATACAACTGTTCTCATGTTGTTTCTAAAAGCACTCTCAGCTGACAAAATTTTATATTTGAAAAATTCTTGTTGCTTCATTTTTTTAAATATATTCTTATGGCAAGTTGTAATTTTGACATAAAAACCTTTCCACTTCATCGTATGTGCAGACTATGACAATTTTCAACAGACAAGATTCTCATGTTGCTCTCAGAAAAATAATGAAAGCCGCATTATTTTTTTTTTTTTTACTCTTGAGAAGAAGTAGGCATGAGGCTACTTCATTCCTGTTATAATTATATTCTTGAAATTATTTTACAAAAAAAAGTCTTATGGTTTTATACAGCTTTAAAAAATAATAATAATAGGTTCTCATATTGCCAGTGTTCTCTGCAATAATTTTAACTGTGTGTCGTCACTGCTGTTTCGCATATTTAAAGACTGTCTCTCTACATATGCTGCTTTAAGAGTTTCTATTCCAACCTGTTGAAAAAAAATATACTCACCTGCAAAAAAACTTTGCTTCATTTTCAAGTTTCTTACCTTATGAAGTTGGCCATTCACTGATGAGTTGTATCCATTTGTGCCGACCTCTTCTCTATAGTATTTTCCTTGTTTTACGGTAGAAGATAAATATATTAATACTATACTTACCTGCTTAACTCACTGTTTTATAACAATAGCTTTAAAATTTTTGCTTCATTTTCAATGCTGAAGTGACTATTGAAGAAGAGTCATGTCATGTTTGAGTCATTTTATCCTTACAATGTCTGATTCAATTCAATATCTTCGATGTTCGTCTCTAAAGCTAAATAAGTTTACATGTAATCTCAAATGTTTTCTCAAGTAATAGCTGTCCCAAGACCTGATTATGGAAGTTTTGTTGGTTGCCCTTTTCTCTTATGAGACGTGAATTATCCTTACTAAGTGGATTGGTTAACTTATCTGCTCCTATAAGTCAGTGCTGCTATTTTTGCAAAAATTATTTTTGCTAAATCAAGAAAATTTATGAAATATTATAAAATTAGTTACTTTCAATATTGATTTTGTATGTGTGTTCCTACATATACCTGAAAGAGTTGTATTGTGATTCAGGAATTCTCAAGATCAATTTATTTTCTGTCTAAATTCCCCATATTTCAAAAATTTTATTGTGCCTTTGTTTTCATTTGTGAATATACCCAAAGTCTCTAAATTTTTATGTTGTCATATGCCTCATATTTTTACACAAGTAATTAATTGAATGAATTCTGAAGATTTATTATTAATGAAGAAATTAAAAAAAAATTTTAAGCATCAAATCAATTTCTAAACAAGATTACACAAAAAGAAAAGAAAAGCACAGTTCTTAGTAACTATTTAACAGCGCCTTTTGATATAGAAGTGTTCCTTGATGAATCTTCAAAATTACTAAGAAGTTTAAAGAAAAAGTGCTTATTGATATCATCACCTACCTACTTATGTCTCATTTGTTTACCCAAGATGTGTGTGTGAATCTTCATTACATTATCGATTTTTCACCAAATACAACATCATTTTGTCTACTTCAGTGCTCTGTAATTCATCCTTTTAGTGTGTCCGAAAATAGTGATTACTGAAAGTTAATGATTAGCTTCAAAAGAAGTGAAGCACACAGATGTTGTGTTGTCGCCAAAAAAAAAAGGTTCTCGTCCAGTGTTCCTGTATAATGTCTATTCAACTGTTAAGTTGATGTTGCCTTTTTGTGTATGTCATCTAGAGATATGCGCCTGTTTCTACATGGTAAACACAATGTTTACACCTTTGCAACAATACACGTACCTGATTTTTTTTGTGTACCAAAACTTTCAGCGTGTTTTTTAACATTCTGATAACATTTATTTTTCATGCAAACTTTAAATTGTGTTTATAATGCTAAGGTATCAAGGATCTGTAAAGAAGGACATTGCTGTTGTTTTTGCAGTTATGGGATGGTATATTGTGCATTTTTTGGTGTATATAGTTATTTTTTTCTTTTTGCACAAGGTGTCAGGAGCCTTGTTTAGGGAAAAGCCAAGCCACCTGAAATCTTGAGTAAAACATGAGTAGTCACAGTGTATATTGTTCTATGATTGTGGATAATAGTATATTTTTTACATAATTCTCTTGATTTTTCTGCATGAAATATTTTATGTAAATGATTTATAATATTTATATTATGGTACACTTAAAAATTTAAATTTCCCATGATAGTGTCAATTTTTTTAAATCTTTCATTGTATATGAAAGCATTTATTTTTTCTGGGAATCCCCACCCACTCAACCAAATACCCACTTACTCTTAAAACCATGGTTCCTCTGTTTATCTATAAGTTTATGAGTTTATCTTTATACATATTTAAAATTGTATTAAGTGATGTCTCATATTTTAAAGAATAGTACAGTAAACTCTGCCTAAGGCGGAATCGACCGGGACTGAGAAAATTTTCCGCGGTAGACAATATTCCGGCTTATGCAAAAAATCTCCCCCCCCCCCCCAAAAAAAAATATCCCTCGAATTTGAGGATTTTTTATTGATTTTCCTGACTTGAAAATCGGTTGAAAACTGAAATTCGGAAAGATCTTTTGTCTTTATAGATAAATGAGAAACGTTATTCAATTTCTTAGTACTACTGTAATACACTCATATTGGAAGTTTATACACACACACCCCAAAAAAAAAAAAAAAAAAAAACTTCGAGAATGAGACAGAACGCTATAATTTTGAATTTGATTACAATCTTAAAGTATAATACATTGTACTTTCGAAAATATGTATTTTGATAAATGTTCATTTTACTAGAAATATTAACTTTTAGATGCAATTTTGCATATGAAAAAATAGTATAAGCCTATATTCCTTAAAATTTAAAGTTTCTGTTCTTTTGAATTAACTTTCTTAAAAGGTTACGGAATTTTAACTAACATGCTCGACATTGAGTTATTTGACTTATCAGTTTTAAACTCTAATAAACAAAATGCCTTTCATTTTTAAATTATCCTTTTTCCGCCTTATGCAAAATTTTGGTTTCGGTGGGACCTTAAAATCCTTTCCGTTTCCGCGTTAGACAGATTCCGCCTTATGCAGCATGAATTAATGTAATTTTCTATGGGTTCGCCGGGACTTGAAAAATTTTCCGCGGTAGACAGATTTCCGGCTTATACAGAGTCCGCCTTAGACAGAATTTACTGTATATACTTTGAAAAATTTTGATAAGTTACAAAAAGTATTGGTGTTTGTTGATATATTGCTTTTGCAATCTAATGAAAAGTGGTAAGAGTATATATGATTCAACAGTAAAACACTTTAATTCCTTTTAGACATGTCTCTCTTATATATATTGTTGCAACTACTTTAACTATCTGTGTTTTACATGTGGGTGATCATTTAGTGCACGATTTGGCCACTTGTGTTCATGTGGAATACAGCTGGTTGTTTGAAGTTACATATTTAGTACTAAATTGAAATTTTAAAAAAAATGATGAATATCATATTGTGAAAATGTTACTAAAGATATTTTTTATGTATGGCCAGTTTAGAGTAATTAAAAAAATAAATGCTCTATTTTATAAATTGTAAGTCCTAGGCAATGGTCAAATACTGAAGTTATTTTGATCTTTGTTGCTTGTAAAATGCAACTTTTCTTATATGGTATACCAATTTAATTAAATGTTTGATAATGAGCTCATTTTACATATGCTAATTCTCATTTTATATATGCCAATTCTGATTTTGTTTAGCATTTTTACTTAAGTAATACATAGGATTTTATATATGCTAATTCTCATTTTCTTTAGCATTTGTACTTAAGTATTATTTTTGAAGATAAGTTTATGACATCATACTGCAATTGCCATAAATAGAAAGACTTGGCATTTTTTATGTATACTATTTGAATATACTATGTATACTTTTGATGTATTTTCTTTTTCTTCTCTCTTCCCTTTTGGTCACCACTAATTTTTATTTGCAGCAGTTAAACTTTTGGCTTTATTTTAATATTTTAACTTATAGTTTTTTTTTCTCTCTATCTTTGGCATCTAAAATTTTGTCATCCCGTTTCTGCAAAAAGTTTTTATTTCATTTTACCTTTTACATCACTTGCTCTGCCAAAATTTTACTCGGTAAATGGGGGTATTGTGAGATGAAATCTCACAGTATTTAAATCATGTTACTTTTTTTATTTCTTTTGACCTTATACATCGATGTTCCTTAAACTTAAATCCATATTTATTTTTGCGCGGGCGATTCGTTTCGACCGCACATCGGCAAGTTCGCTGACGTTCGGGTGCGCCTGGCATAGGGTGCTTCTCCTTTGAACTTTGTACGATTGTGATGACGTCATCGGAGCAAGTCTCTCACGGCATATGCATTGAATGGATGATTGATCTTTCGGAGGTGTGTCTATTCGCCGTGCGTGGAGCAAATAAAAATAAAGCTTTTTAAATGTTTCCTTTCGGATTTGTTTATTAAGATATTGCTTATTATTTTAAATTCTCTAATAGATTTAAATCTTTTCTTTCAGTAACTTTTGAAGTCCCCGTATTCTTACTATAAATTAAAAATTCCGTTAATTTTAAATCAGAATCTGTTTTGTTGGTGATCTGTTCTGTCATGACTTAGTTTTAGTTTTTAAAAGATCGCGGGCTCCGGCTCCGGTCTGTCTGCCGACGCCGATGGATGCGGAATCCGGTAAAGAGTTTTTCGAAAACGATGTCTACGATTTTAACAACTCCTATTAAATTATTTCTTGATACCGTGGAAAAGATTTTAATTACGTTTCTCATCAATACTAAATTTGATTTATGCTGCACTTTAATTTTTAAAAGAAATATCTATCTTCAAGTGGAGTAGATGCTTTTATTGGCAATAATTAATTTATGAACGGTGACCAACGGGAAGCCTTTTCTTCTCTTCTTCAAGATGAAATAAAAGATTGATTTATGCTTAAAGGTGTCCTCTTCATTTATTTTTACAGACGACACGATCCAAGTAAGAAGTTTCGTTTTTCTATTTTTTTACAATTACTGACCTCAAAGAACGGAGGGTTTTGTTGCAAATACTACACAACGCATGTTAACTAAAAAGAACTCCGCTAATAATTTACCTTTTAAATTAACGGCACATTATTAGTAATACCACATTTTGGTGCCGCAAAAGCAGTGGTTCTGAAGAAAATTTGAATTGATTTAAAGAAAATCGTAATATTTTAGAACTTTTGTTCTCAGAATAACTTTTGAAAATTTTTGATGTGTTTAATAGAATTCAAGATTTGTTCTTTTAGTGAATTTTAAGCAATATGGAATATTTTATGCAAGAATTTTTGCATAACTACATATGACAATATTTTTTTTGTATTGGAAGTTTCTGTTCTCAAAAAAATTTCTTGCATAGATTTTTGCTATTTTGAAGAATTAAATTTTATAATGAATTTGTTCTACTCCATCTTGAAGAATATAATATATTTTGCTAAGTTTGGCAATTTTTTTTAAACAATTATTTAAATTAAGATCAATTTCCTATTGAAGAATAGTCATATTTTTGATGATGCATAATTATTATTCCATTTAATAGTTTTATTTTAAAGAATTTCATCTACATATCCTTCTATTTGTAATGAATTATTAGAGAACATAATTTTTTTTTTTTAAAGAATGATTATTTGGTATAAAAATTTTTTTTTTTTTTTTTTGAAATGAATTATATATTGTTCTTAGATAAATTCTAATGAATTTGAAATAATAAAATTGTTCTCAAGAACATATTTTAAGAGGCTATGACTTTGGGTTTTTAAATTAAAAATTTTTTATGGCACTATTATATTGCAACAAATTTGCAAATTCTATTTATATATTTATAAGAAGCATTATTTTTGAAATTATGATTATTGGTACTGAGAAATTTTATTATTATGTTATACTTATTATTCTGAAGCTGAAATTCTTCACAGAAGTTATTAGTTGTAAATATCCTATATAACATTCTTAGAGATTTCTCATCAATACTAAATTTGATTTATGCTGCACTTTGTGGCCGCCCCTCCGGGTGGTTCCGAACCGACCCCTTGAGTGGGGGAGGAGACCGGAAGCTCGGCAGAGTTCGTTGTGTACGAATGCGAGGGGGCCGGATGGGGACGATTCGCCACCTCCTAGAGAGACCTGCGGTCGACAGGCCAAGGGTCCGGTGGCCACGGGTAACGGACGTTGTGCATGGGGCGTAGGGTCTTCGGACTCCTAGAATACGGCGCACCCCCGGCAGCCGGGTTCTCTGGCCAAGCCGGATAGCGACGTTCCATAGGTCGATCCCGGTGCCGGTCTAAGGGCCGGACGGTGTCGCCGGGCAAAGACTAGCTAAGGCGATAGGACCCCATCCACCAATTGACTAAGAGGGAGCCTGAAGTATGAGTGAGGGCTTTGTAGTGGAAAGTCCTCGGTGTTCGCTAGTGACGACGGGGCTCGCGGGAACGCCATGCAGGGACTCCCGGAGCAACCGAAGGGCGAGGGTTACGGACAGCGCCCAGGTTACTTTATGACTTGGGTGGCTCATCCCTCCGAGGACCTCAGCTGGAGCAGTTGGGAGCCGACCCTCAGGGTGGTAGGGTTTGGCGGTGCCCCCGTTGACCAAGGAGCGGTCGCGTGGGGAGGCCAGTATGGCTCTGGTTGCTCCATGTCGTGCCGTGACCCATGGGAGGGGGTCGGCCGGCAGGTCCACCATCGAACGCTATTCCCGCAGGGAAACGGGCCGGAGGCTCGCCGGTAACGCGGCGGCTCATCGTGCCTCAGGTGAACTCTTGGTCCGATCCAGGTCCTCCGTGTCTATGCGGTACCGGAGTTTGCCTCGCCTGGTGATGAGGACCTAGAGGTGTCTCCACCTAACTTTCGAACGCACTAACAAAGGTAGCGGTCGGTCACTGCACGGGGTCAGGGGTCTTCGGGCCTGGGTACCCTCGACGGCCGTGAGGTAAGGTAGTGGTGGGCGGGCTTCTGTTGGCCTCCGCTGGCTTCTCTGTCCTAGGATGGAGTCGAGTCGGTGGGGGCTGGCGGGACTCCGTTCCATCCAACCCCCTAGCGAGGCGGAGTCTATTCCGTCTAGGTGGAGCTTTCCGTGCCCGCCTGGGGTCGCTAACGGCACCTAGTCTGGGCCAACTGGCTCCCGGCGTGATCCGCGAGGGGTTCCGTCGGTTGAGCCGGGTGGACTGGGCGAAAAGCCAGGAGCTGGGTCGCTTTACGGCCGGAGGGATTTTCCCCATCCTCCCTGGTTTTCAAGCTAGGGGCTCCTCACTAACTTTCCGATCGGCTGGCCCACAAAAATGTCTCTGCCGGAAAATGGTATCTGATCTTGGGGGCCTGTCCGTAAATTAAATTCGGGTCGGGAAGCCTCGGTTCGGCCCGTGGGCCCAGCGTCTTTATAGGCGTCTGGTTCCTGCGATGGTTTGCGGGGTCTACCGGCTCGAGTAACCAAGTTTAGGGACCACTTGGTTTTTCTAGCTGGGTGGTGAGGACTGTCGTAGCGGCCGTTCGTCTCTTCTTGGGAATAGCCGTCACCGTGTGCGCTGGGCAGCGGTGTCGGTTTGACCGGAGTTGGCGCGGGGTTCCGCTCTGTTGGAGCTTGTCTGGCGGCGACCTTCGGGACGCGTCGCGGGGCTCGTTTCACGGGTGGTTCCTTGTGTCGACAAATGGGCCTGAAAAGGGCCTGGGACCGGAAGATGGACCCCCCGTCTTATGCTGCACTTTAATTTTTAAAAGAAATATCTATCTTCAAGTTGAGTAGATGCTTTTATTGGCAATAATTAATTTATGAACGGTGACCAACGGGAAGCCTTTTCTTCTCTTCTTCAAGATGAAATAAAAGATTGATTTATGCTTAAAGGTGTCCTCTTCATTTATTTTTACAGACGACACGATCCAAGTAAGAAGTTTCCTTTTTCTATTTTTTTACAATTACTGACCTCAAAGAACGGAGGGTTTCATTGCAAATACTACACAACGCATGTTAACTAAAAAGAACTCCACTAATAATTTACCTTTCAAATTAACGGCACATTATTAATAATACCACAGCTTCATCCGCCGTTTCGTTTCAAAATGGCGGCCATTTAAAATTTTTTAAAAAATTTAAAATTTGAAATGTGGTACCAAAAAATTAAAAATGGAAAAAATATTTTTTTCTTATGTATTTTACCTTTATACAACGATTCCGGAGCTGTTTTTGTTTCGTCTTTATCTTAAAAAATGGCTGAGTTATAGCATTTTGAATTTCTAGCGTGGCTGACATTTTGAAACGTCCTGAATTTTGTCACGCGATAACAGGCGTATTTATGAACCGATTTGGATGTAACTTGGTCTGTACATTGTACATACCAATGTCTCGACCGAGTTCGTTGGCCAGCTTCATTCGCTATCTTGTTTCAAAAGGGTTGCCATTTAAAAAAAATTAAATTTAAAATTTAAAACGAGGTATTAAAAAATTGGAAAATGAAAAAGATTTTTTTATGTGTTTGGCCTTGATACAAAGATTCCGGAGCAGTTTTTGTTTCTGAAAATTTGTTCTTTTGTTTATATCTTAAAAAATGGTTGAATTATAGCACTTTGAATTTCTAGCATGGCTAACATTTTGAAACGATCTTGTATTTGTCACGCGATAACACACGTATTCGCCTATTTGGATGTAAGAAGGCATGTGGATAGTATACATCAATACCTCGACCAAGTTCGCTGGCCAGATTCATCAGCCATCTTGTTTCAAAATGGCGGCCATTAAATTAAAAAATATATATATATTTAAAGTGAGGTGCAAAAAAATTAGAAATTGAAAAAGGTTTCTTTCTTAAGTATTTGACCTTGATATAAGGATTCAGGAGCATTTTTTGTTTGTCTTTACCTTAAAAAATGGCTCAGATATAGCAGTTTCAATTTCTATTGTGGGTGACATTTTGAAAAATCTGATTTTTTGCATGCGACAGCACTCGTATATATCAACCGATTCCGATGTGAGTGAGCATATGCACAGCAATTACTAAGGTCTTGACCAAGTTCACTGGTTAGCCTCATCCACCATGTTGTCTTAAAATGGCAGGCACTTTAAGAAATCGCCGAATTTGGCAGCCAAATATAAGTTACTTTAAAGAAAAGCAGCTTGGGTAAAGCTGACTAATTTCGCGAAATTCTCATTCATTATATTGATAAAAATTAGTATTGAATCTCCTATATTCAGTTTCCACTAAATTGATCTTCGTGTGTTTGAATGATAAAAGTTGGCTTTTTTAAAATAAGGAATATGAAAGCTTCCTCTTCCTCCCGGCACTGGCCGGAAGGACTTTTTTTTTAGTGCTGAATCCCAAAATGACCTTCATTTTTTACCACACCATAACGTCAGTTTTTTTCACAAATCGCAAAAGTAGGGGAAAAAGGACAGTTCAGCGCCATAAGGCGGATTGCGGATTGGGAGGATTGAGGAGGAGGGAGGAATCCACCTTGTGGATGGAGGAGGAGGGAGGAATCCACCTTGTGGATGGAGGAGGAGGGTGGAATCCACCTGTTGGGAGACTTATCCTATAGTAGGAGGGGTTAAATATTGGAGGGGGCTTAATTTTTGAGGGGGCTTAATTTTTTTTTTTTCGAATCGACTTAGAGTAGAGATGGAAATATCATACTATAACATAGGTCTTTTCGAGAGGAAGTATGAAGACACTATATTTTTGGATGGGCTTAATTTTTTGGGGGGGCTTAATTTTTGAGGGGGCTTAATATTTTTTTTTTCGAATTGATTTAGTATTGGAATGGAAATATCATACTATAACATAGTGAGTTAGGTGTTTTCGAAAGGGAGTTTGAGGGGTCTAAATATTTTAGTGGGGCTTATTTTTAGGGGGGCTTAATTTTTTTTTTTTTTTCGAATCGACATAGAGTAGAAATGGAAATGTCATACTATAACATAGAGATGTAGGTATTTTCGAAAGAGAGTTTGAGGAGCCTAAATTTTTTAGAGGGGCTTATTTTTTTTTTAGGGGGGCTTAATTTTTAAGGGTAATTTTTTTTTTTTTTTTTTTTCTGAATTGTCTTAGAATTTGAATGAAGATAAAAATGTCATATGTTTTCTGAAAAAAATTTTTGATGCTGCCATCTGTATGCGGTAGTGCGAATTTATTATTGAAAATAGTATTTTATTTTTGAAAAGTTTTGAGGAAGGTTTGAACCTGCAAAATAGTTTCTTGGCTCGATGATATGTTGAAGACTTAACTAATCGAGCCAAGAAACTATGTCTATATGTTTAGATTTTAGATGTTTCAAAACAAAAAATTGTATTCCCCCCCCCCTTTTGTATGCGCAAAGAGAGGTTGGTTTCTTAAGATAACTCATTAATACCTATTTTAACTGCTCACTCTGCGAATTCTTTTAATGTATATGATTTTTATTTTTAGTTTAACTGATTTTATCGATTTTACGTACGAGAGTTTAATTATTTTACGCACAAATGTATGATCATTTTAGAAAGCCGTGGTTTCGAACCTGCGAACTCCCATTCAAATTTCATTTTTTGTAACTGATAAGCTATCCACTATTCAAACCGCGCCCCGACAATTACTGAATTACTTTTGAACACTATATATTTAAAAAAAATACCTACCTATTCCTCTTTCTTATACTAGGGAAGTTAATATAATTTATGTTTAAATTGAAGAAATAATTAATTTTTTATATTTCTTTAATAAGCAAGTCATTTTTTTAGATCGATTAGAAGGCTACCAAACGATTTGAATTAAACATTGTTTTTACCAGTATTAATCCTCTTACCTAATTTTAAAATTATACTTTTTCTTGTGAACCATATCCTATTCATTTAATCGTCTGAAATACACTTCCTAAACCCTCTTATCAACGTTACTCACTATCTATCACAAGCATCCGATAAGTCTAATCAGCTTTTTTCAACAGAAAATAGCTAATATGTAAATATTGATAACTATTGAAGAGATTATTCCACTTGTTTACAGATTTTAAATGAAAGTTTGAAATATTTGTCAGATTTTCTATTTATCAATTATTATAAATTGAATCAACTCATAGTTTGTTATTGCAATAGATAATTTTTTGATGATTCTACACTAGTTCTAATGAATTTTAAAACTACTACTTCAATTCAACTCATTCTTTTATACAGTTTAATAAATTTAGTTTGAATTAAACCATTGGTTTGTCATATATTTCACTGAAATAATAAAATTAATGTGTAAAACCTTAGAATGACGAATTCAAAAACGTAACATGATGAATCATATACTTTTTAAACATTACATAAAAACCTTTGGATTGATTCACTTCCTGTGAACTTCGTACACATACTTTTTTATGCCGCGTGTTTTTCTGAAATTTTTGCACCAATCATATTACATGATTTGCACTATCGTAATAATTTTTTTTAACATGCGCCCCCTATGATTATATATAAAATTGAATGAAACGAGACTTTTTCATTAGTGTTTGCTATTTTTTGAGTGTGTGAAGACGCTTTTTTCACTTAAGATAATATGGCTAGTTTTCAAGATGGACATTCTACTATGTTAAGCGATAATGTATCAAGTTTGAATAATCAATATTTTTCATCAAGATTAAATGATCAAGACATGGGATTAATAGTACAACCTAAAGTAGAACCCGTTTCAGATGATGAAGCGGAATCCTCCTCATCAGAACTAAAGAAACAGAAGTCACCTTTTTTGTGTACTGTTTGCAGCAAATCTTTTTCACGAAAAGGCAATTTAAAACAACATTTGATGATTCATTCAGAAGATAGACCATTTTTATGTGACATCTGCCAAAAAGAATTCTCTAGAAAGGCTATTTTGAATCGTCATAAACTATCCCATTTAAAGATTCCTTCCCAACATAAATGTGAATCGTGCGGTGAAACGTTCTCAAGAAAGTATGACTTATTAAAACACATGAAGATCCACAAGTCCTCCAAAAAGGATAAATGTATTCAGCGTAGCGAAATATTCAATCCCAACTCCGATTTTTTATATCATTTGAAAACTTCACAGAGAGTTAGATGCAAAATTGATAATTCATCCTCTTTAAAAGATATGTTTTTTGAGAAGGTTAAGCATTTTAAAAGGCAAAATGCGTTAAACATATTTACTAAAACTGTAATCAACTCTAACAAGGAGAATGTTACAGACTTTAACACATTTTTTAATAGTATTCATTCGGACGTTTTAAACGAATTAAACTACCAGATTCAAGTTAAACGATCGATGAAATGGTATGCAAGTGTACAAGTTGTTGTATATCGTGTAACACAGGAGGGTGTATTAGAGATTGCCACACCCTATTTCCATTCAAAAACTATACTTGAATTAACGAAACAAAACTTATCTGAACATGTTGAGGATACCTTTGCAAAAATTATTAAGTCCTATGAGAAGTCCACCAGACGTGGTTTTAATTGGACATTAGATAAAATATTGAATTTAGAACTATCTACCTTTAAAATATAACATGATTTGAAATGTTTATACCTTTTTGAAATATGTGTACTCATGTTTTCACTATTGTAACTATTGAAAACGACGAATAAATAATGTGTAAATGAAAAAGCTGTTGTCTGTTTATTTTTGTTAGAACAACTTGTGATTTTTAATAACTCATGAAGTCGTAACGACTTTACTTACTATTTTTTTTTTTTCAATTTCTTATCAGATGAATAATGAGTTAACAATCTTTTATTAATTTCATATTGAAAGTCTGAAATTATCCATTGAAATAGTTATTTTGCAATATTTCTAATTTATCATAATTATTTTTAAAGTTTAATATATCACTCGTTGTTTGGATAAACAACTGTTATTGCACAATAATAATAATAATATTATCATTTATTACCATACAATTCTTTAAAAAAGCATAGAACCATTAACATAATATATCATTAACCACTTTTTAAAAACTGTTACCTTGTGTTGCCATTGAATTCTTCAAAGCAAAAAAGAATAAAACTAAAATCATTATCATTAAATATCATACACCACTTATATAAAAATTGTTACTTTGTGTTGCCATACAATTCTTCAAAAAAAGAATAAAACTAAAACTATTAACATTAAATATCATATACTGTAAATATAAAAATTGTTACCTTGTGTTGCCATACTATTCTTCAAAAAAGGATAAAACCATTGACATAATATATTATTCACCACTTAAATAAACTGTTTATATATATATATATATATATATATATATATATTAGACTTAAACTAAAATTAATGACATTACTAATTCTTTTAAGTGTTTATCTGTAACCGACACTGATTTTTAACATATATTAAGGGATGTGCTGTTTCAAAACATTCAGTTTCCAACTGATTTTTGTTCTAACTTCATCTAATGTTACCTTTATTATTTGAAAATGGGTTCTGTAGTAAATATGTTAAAAAGATCTTCCGACAAAGTGACTTCTTCTTCAAAGTATCAACGTTTAGAAGAACCTAATGATCCCACTTCTGCGAGTGAATTAAATATACCAAGATTGGAAATTCCTAATTTATTAAACACTGACTGTGGGACAATATCACGTGATTTATCCACTACTGATTACTCACCGAATGTAAAATCTGAAATCGATATGAATTTTTTTATCCCTAACTTTGGTGATGATACTACATCTTCCGAGAATTCATGCCAAGAGTCAATTTCTGTCGAGGACTATTTGAATATATTTTTCAAAGACATGAATTTTGAATCCGCTTTAACCTCGACCCCAGCTAGTAACATAATTTCCCAAGACGAATCCTTTCAAGAACCTACTATTGACCAAGAGGTTTCTGACTCCCAACCAAACAACCTTTCTAAAGCAAGTGATGAATTACGAAGCACAACCCCACCTACGAATGTCATTCCACAGTCTAAAACTAGCAAATCCAATCATCCTATTGTATTTCGAGAAGAACTCAATGACTGTATCTTTTTAATTTTAAAATTGCATAATAGACAATTTCATATTCATATTCGAGAGTTTAAGCGCAGTGGGCTTACTAGTGAAGAAATTCTAACGAAAAATGGAATTATTATGGATGTTAACAGCTGGTTCGAATTTTGCAAGAAAATATTTTCATTTAATCTGAAATATAAAAGTTCCTCATTTGTTTCTAATAACATGATATTAGTGTTAAATTTTAATAATGCTATCATGCGAATTAAAAATTTAAAGAATTATTCTCACATTGACTTAAACGAGTATCAATTGGTGAAATTAAAAGAAAAAATACATGATTTGAATAAGGAACTTCTTCAGCATATATATGTAAACCATATACCAAGCTTAATTAGACAGAAATGTATCATTGGTCATATATCTACAGAAAATGAACTCATGTTGCAGTCTAAACTTATAACATGTATTGAGAATAATGTATTAACTATACTAAACCGCATTTTTGAATGTGATGGATGTATTTTTAATCAGAAATCTCAAAGCCCTCATTCCTGTTGTATACTAAATAATCGACAAAAATTTGAAAAACTAGGAGAGATGTTATTAACACTTATAGATTTAGATTTTGTTATTTCCTCATTTTTAAACGGAGTGGATTGTGTTAGTGAAAACTTTTTATCAAACATTCATGTAGAAACAATTCAAAACGAATTGTTTAAAATAATAAAATAAAATGTATTGCTATCCTTTTTAATACGTGTGTGTTTATTTTTCTAAAGTGTATGTTTATTTTGTTATGTCTTTTAGAACTTTTAATAGAGTGTTAGACTTAAATTTGCATATGTATATAACTAAAGAAATCAACAATTCTTTAGCAATTAAAAAATTAACACAAGTTTAAAATATTAAACTAATAATCTTAATACTATAATTTCTACTTTCTAATATATATATATATGAAACTTAATTATATAAAAAAGTTTTCAATAATAATAATAAGTTTAGAAAATTAAAAAGTTTAAAAAACAAAATTAAGAAATTCATTTAAAAAAATATTTGAAAAGTTAAAAAAAAATAAAGTTTTCAAAATTAAAAAATCTTTATAAAAAAATAATAATAATCAAAAAAAAATATTAAAAAGTTTACAAAAGTTAAAAAAAAAAAAAAAAAAAAACTTGGGAAAAAAAAAACTCAAAAAAAAAAATTAAGTTATCAAAATTAAAAAAAAAAAAAAATTATAAAAACTTAATACATTAAGTTTTCAAAAGTGAGTTTACCTATTCGTATATGTATACATGCATGTGACTTTCATTATGTTTCAGTTTAATACTTCTTTTTATCCTATAAAAGTGTTAGATTAATATATACTTATAAAAATATTTGTAAGTTAAATTTAAAAAAAAGTAACTTATGAAAAAAAAAAAGTTTACAAAATTAAAAAAACAAAATCTTTCAAAATAAAAAGTTTTCAAAATTAAAAAAAAAACTTTTTAAATAAAAAATGTTTTCAAAATTAAAAAAAAAAATTGTAAATAAAAAAAAAGTTTTCAAAATTAAAAAAAAAATACTTTGTAAATAAAAAAAAAAAAAAAATATTAAAAAAGTTCACAAAAAAAACTTTTTTTATAAAAAATATTTTCAAAATTTAAAAAAAAAAAAAATTGTAAGTAAAAAAAAAAAGTTTTCAAAATTAAAAAAAAAAAAAATTGTAAATAAAAAAAATATATATTAAAAAGTTTATAAAATTTAAAAGTTAAAAAAACTTTGTAAAAAGTTTTCAAAATTAAGTTATCAAAATTAAAAAAAAAAAAACTTAATAAATTATGTTATCAAAAGTCAGTTCACCTAACTGTATATGTATCTGACTTTCATAATTAAAAACGTTATCAAAAAGTTGAATTAGATTGCAAATACAAGTATACAATCAATCATATATCAATCAGTCAAACCAATCAATCAATCATATTAATCAACCAAACAATAATATCAATCAATCATATCGATCAATCAATCATATTAATCAACCAAACAATAATATCAATCAGTCATATCAATCATATTAATCAACCAAACAATAATATCAATTAATCATATCGATCAATAAATCATATTAATCATATCAAGCTATCATATCAATCATATCAATCAATCAACCAATCATTCATATCAGTCAACCAATCATTCATATTAATCAATGATTCATATTAATCATATCAATCGATTAATCAAGATACTGAATACAAGTATTCATACAAATAAATCACATCAATTGCAGTTCAAGTATTACAAGTTAGTATAATAACATTATAAGAAAGTTTTGAATTAATACAATGATTAACTATCAACATTTTGTAACAGCACTTTTACAAAAGCAATGTATGAATAAATATTTTAGTTACAAAAAATATTTAAAATGCTTTTGAAAGTTAATAAAATTATTTTCCAAAAATGTTAAAAACATTACAAGCTGCTAAAACCTACAATTTAACAAGAATGAGTTGTCCTATATTTCCTTTGTATTTGCATGTCCTATATTTCCTTTCTACTTGTATTTGAGTATATGTATACGGATTCCTCCTTTTAATTATGTTTTGTAGTATACACTTAAAATATATATAGTATATATAAAACATTAAATTAAAATATTCTTTAGTTATTAAAAAGTTTAAAAAATCAGCAATTTTTTTAATATTATAAGATATCAAAAATTATTTTGTAATTTATTAAAAGTGAATTTACCTATCGCTATATATGCGTTTCATAAGATAAATCTTCTTTATGTTAACATCCTACCCACATTTTATTTTATAGTTATACACATCGAAACGAAAAAACAAAAAATAAACAATCTATTATTAAATTCTTCAATTTAAAATTTTAATACATACATACTTAAACATTTATATAAAAATAATGAACTCACCATGTTTGAACTCAGAAAAGAGATGATGAGCTTATCACGTGGTAGATTGTGACGTAATCAATTAGATATCACGTGCCTTCCTCGTGCCTTTTGATTGTCTTATCTACAATCAGATTGTATTATCAATCACGTGATCTAACTGATATGAGTCTATACCAAGAAACTAGCCATTTTCACTTCAGTCATCGAATATGTAGGTCGTATATTTTTTTGAAAGTCTTTTATTTTATGGAATCTTCAGCAACATGACATCAGATATTTGCAAATAAAATCCTATTAAAATCTTTCTCGCAATTGTGAACAAAGATTAATTTTCATATTGTTTAAGTATAATCATTGATTATTTAACTGGATAATAATATTTTTTAGAAGTAACTTAAATTTCTTATAAAAACGGAATTATTTATTGCATCATTCATAGAATTCAAGTTTGAATATTAACCAAGTTTTTTAAACTTTTATAAACTCTTTATACTAGAATATATACTAGTTTTTACTAAGTACTAGTATATACTAAATACTAGTATAAATTATAAAAGTTTAAAAAACTTGGTTAATATTCAAACTTGAATTCTATGAATGATGCAATAAATAATTCCGTTTTTATAAGAAATTTAAGTTACTTCTAAAAAATATTATTATCCAGTTAAATAATCAATGATTATACTTAAACAATATGAAAATTAATCTTTGTTCACAATTGCGAGAAAGATTTTAATAGGATTTTATTTGCAAATATCTGATGTCATGTTGCTGAAGATTCCATAAAATAAAAGACTTTCAAAAAAATATACGACCTACATATTCGATGACTGAAGTGAAAATGGCTAGTTTCTTGGTATAGACTCATATCAGTTAGATCACGTGATTGATAATACAATCTGATTGTAGATAAGACAATCAAAAGGCACGAGGAAGGCACGTGATATCTAATTGATTACGTCACAATCTACCACGTGATAAGCTCATCATCTCTTTTCTGAGTTCAAACATGGTGAGTTCATTATTTTTATATAAATGTTTAAGTATGTATGTATTAAAATTTTAAATTGAAGAATTTAATAATAGATTGTTTATTTTTTGTTTTTTCGTTTCGATGTGTATAACTATAAAATAAAATGTGGGTAGGATGTTAACATAAAGAAGATTTATCTTATGAAACGCATATATAGCGATAGGTAAATTCACTTTTAATAAATTACAAAATAATTTTTGATATCTTATAATATTAAAAAAATTGCTGATTTTTTAAACTTTTTAATAACTAAAGAATATTTTAATTTAATGTTTTATATATACTATATATATTTTAAGTGTATACTACAAAACATAATTAAAAGGAGGAATCCGTATACATATACTCAAATACAAGTAGAAAGGAAATATAGGACATGCAAATACAAAGGAAATATAGGACAACTCATTCTTGTTAAATTGTAGGTTTTAGCAGCTTGTAATGTTTTTAACATTTTTGGAAAATAATTTTATTAACTTTCAAAAGCATTTTAAATATTTTTTGTAACTAAAATATTTATTCATACATTGCTTTTGTAAAAGTGCTGTTACAAAATGTTGATAGTTAATCATTGTATTAATTCAAAACTTTCTTATAATGTTATTATACTAACTTGTAATACTTGAACTGCAATTGATGTGATTTATTTGTATGAATACTTGTATTCAGTATCTTGATTAATCGATTGATATGATTAATATGAATCATTGATTAATATGAATGATTGGTTGACTGATATGAATGATTGGTTGATTGATTGATATGATTGATATGATAGCTTGATATGATTAATATGATTTATTGATCGATATGATTAATTGATATTATTGTTTGGTTGATTAATATGATTGATATGACTGATTGATATTATTGTTTGGTTGATTAATATGATTGATTGATCGATATGATTGATTGATATTATTGTTTGGTTGATTAATATGATTGATTGATTGGTTTGACTGATTGATATATGATTGATTGTATACTTGTATTTGCAATCTAATTCAACTTTTTGATAACGTTTTTAATTATGAAAGTCAGATACATATACAGTTAGGTGAACTGACTTTTGATAACATAATTTATTAAGTTTTTTTTTTTTTAATTTTGATAACTTAATTTTGAAAACTTTTTACAAAGTTTTTTTAACTTTTAAATTTTATAAACTTTTTAATATATATTTTTTTTATTTACAATTTTTTTTTTTTTTAATTTTGAAAACTTTTTTTTTTTACTTACAATTTTTTTTTTTTTTTAAATTTTGAAAATATTTTTTATAAAAAAAGTTTTTTTTGTGAACTTTTTTAATATTTTTTTTTTTTTTTTTTTATTTACAAAGTATTTTTTTTTTAATTTTGAAAACTTTTTTTTATTTACAATTTTTTTTTTTAATTTTGAAAACATTTTTTATTTAAAAAGTTTTTTTTTTAATTTTGAAAACTTTTTATTTTGAAAGATTTTGTTTTTTTAATTTTGTAAACTTTTTTTTTTCATAAGTTACTTTTTTTTAAATTTAACTTACAAATATTTTTATAAGTATATATTAATCTAACACTTTTATAGGATAAAAAGAAGTATTAAACTGAAACATAATGAAAGTCACATGCATGTATACATATACGAATAGGTAAACTCACTTTTGAAAACTTAATGTATTAAGTTTTTATAATTTTTTTTTTTTTAATTTTGATAACTTAATTTTTTTTTTTGAGTTTTTTTTTTCCCAAGTTTTTTTTTTTTTTTTTAACTTTTGTAAACTTTTTAATATTTTTTTTTAATTATTATTATTTTTTTATAAAGATTTTTTAATTTTGAAAACTTTATTTTTTTTTAACTTTTCAAATATTTTTTTAAATGAATTTCTTAATTTTGTTTTTTAAACTTTTTAATTTTCTAAACTTATTATTATTATTGAAAACTTTTTTATATAATTAAGTTTCATATATATATATATTAGAAAGTAGAAATTATAGTATTAAGATTATTAGTTTAATATTTTAAACTTGTGTTAATTTTTTAATTGCTAAAGAATTGTTGATTTCTTTAGTTATATACATATGCAAATTTAAGTCTAACACTCTATTAAAAGTTCTAAAAGACATAACAAAATAAACATACACTTTAGAAAAATAAACACACACGTATTAAAAAGGATAGCAATACATTTTATTTTATTATTTTAAACAATTCGTTTTGAATTGTTTCTACATGAATGTTTGATAAAAAGTTTTCACTAACACAATCCACTCCGTTTAAAAATGAGGAAATAACAAAATCTAAATCTATAAGTGTTAATAACATCTCTCCTAGTTTTTCAAATTTTTGTCGATTATTTAGTATACAACAGGAATGAGGGCTTTGAGATTTCTGATTAAAAATACATCCATCACATTCAAAAATGCGGTTTAGTATAGTTAATACATTATTCTCAATACATGTTATAAGTTTAGACTGCAACATGAGTTCATTTTCTGTAGATATATGACCAATGATACATTTCTGTCTAATTAAGCTTGGTATATGGTTTACATATATATGCTGAAGAAGTTCCTTATTCAAATCATGTATTTTTTCTTTTAATTTCACCAATTGATACTCGTTTAAGTCAATGTGAGAATAATTCTTTAAATTTTTAATTCGCATGATAGCATTATTAAAATTTAACACTAATATCATGTTATTAGAAACAAATGAGGAACTTTTATATTTCAGATTAAATGAAAATATTTTCTTGCAAAATTCGAACCAGCTGTTAACATCCATAATAATTCCATTTTTCGTTAGAATTTCTTCACTAGTAAGCCCACTGCGCTTAAACTCTCGAATATGAATATGAAATTGTCTATTATGCAATTTTAAAATTAAAAAGATACAGTCATTGAGTTCTTCTCGAAATACAATAGGATGATTGGATTTGCTAGTTTTAGACTGTGGAATGACATTCGTAGGTGGGGTTGTGCTTCGTAATTCATCACTTGCTTTAGAAAGGTTGTTTGGTTGGGAGTCAGAAACCTCTTGGTCAATAGTAGGTTCTTGAAAGGATTCGTCTTGGGAAATTATGTTACTAGCTGGGGTCGAGGTTAAAGCGGATTCAAAATTCATGTCTTTGAAAAATATATTCAAATAGTCCTCGACAGAAATTGACTCTTGGCATGAATTCTCGGAAGATGTAGTATCATCACCAAAGTTAGGGATAAAAAAATTCATATCGATTTCAGATTTTACATTCGGTGAGTAATCAGTAGTGGATAAATCACGTGATATTGTCCCACAGTCAGTGTTTAATAAATTAGGAATTTCCAATCTTGGTATATTTAATTCACTCGCAGAAGTGGGATCATTAGGTTCTTCTAAACGTTGATACTTTGAAGAAGAAGTCACTTTGTCGGAAGATCTTTTTAACATATTTACTACAGAACCCATTTTCAAATAATAAAGGTAACATTAGATGAAGTTAGAACAAAAATCAGTTGGAAACTGAATGTTTTGAAACAGCACATCCCTTAATATATGTTAAAAATCAGTGTCGGTTACAGATAAACACTTAAAAGAATTAGTAATGTCATTAATTTTAGTTTAAGTCTAATATATATATATATATATATATATATATATATATATATATATAAACAGTTTATTTAAGTGGTGAATAATATATTATGTCAATGGTTTTATCCTTTTTTGAAGAATAGTATGGCAACACAAGGTAACAATTTTTATATTTACAGTATATGATATTTAATGTTAATAGTTTTAGTTTTATTCTTTTTTTGAAGAATTGTATGGCAACACAAAGTAACAATTTTTATATAAGTGGTGTATGATATTTAATGATAATGATTTTAGTTTTATTCTTTTTTGCTTTGAAGAATTCAATGGCAACACAAGGTAACAGTTTTTAAAAAGTGGTTAATGATATATTATGTTAATGGTTCTATGCTTTTTTAAAGAATTGTATGGTAATAAATGATAATATTATTATTATTATTGTGCAATAACAGTTGTTTATCCAAACAACGAGTGATATATTAAACTTTAAAAATAATTATGATAAATTAGAAATATTGCAAAATAACTATTTCAATGGATAATTTCAGACTTTCAATATGAAATTAATAAAAGATTGTTAACTCATTATTCATCTGATAAGAAATTGAAAAAAAAAAATAGTAAGTAAAGTCGTTACGACTTCATGAGTTATTAAAAATCACAAGTTGTTCTAACAAAAATAAACAGACAACAGCTTTTTCATTTACACATTATTTATTCGTCGTTTTCAATAGTTACAATAGTGAAAACATGAGTACACATATTTCAAAAAGGTATAAACATTTCAAATCATGTTATATTTTAAAGGTAGATAGTTCTAAATTCAATATTTTATCTAATGTCCAATTAAAACCACGTCTGGTGGACTTCTCATAGGACTTAATAATTTTTGCAAAGGTATCCTCAACATGTTCAGATAAGTTTTGTTTCGTTAATTCAAGTATAGTTTTTGAATGGAAATAGGGTGTGGCAATCTCTAATACACCCTCCTGTGTTACACGATATACAACAACTTGTACACTTGCATACCATTTCATCGATCGTTTAACTTGAATCTGGTAGTTTAATTCGTTTAAAACGTCCGAATGAATACTATTAAAAAATGTGTTAAAGTCTGTAACATTCTCCTTGTTAGAGTTGATTACAGTTTTAGTAAATATGTTTAACGCATTTTGCCTTTTAAAATGCTTAACCTTCTCAAAAAACATATCTTTTAAAGAGGATGAATTATCAATTTTGCATCTAACTCTCTGTGAAGTTTTCAAATGATATAAAAAATCGGAGTTGGGATTGAATATTTCGCTACGCTGAATACATTTATCCTTTTTGGAGGACTTGTGGATCTTCATGTGTTTTAATAAGTCATACTTTCTTGAGAACGTTTCACCGCACGATTCACATTTATGTTGGGAAGGAATCTTTAAATGGGATAGTTTATGACGATTCAAAATAGCCTTTCTAGAGAATTCTTTTTGGCAGATGTCACATAAAAATGGTCTATCTTCTGAATGAATCATCAAATGTTGTTTTAAATTGCCTTTTCGTGAAAAAGATTTGCTGCAAACAGTACACAAAAAAGGTGACTTCTGTTTCTTTAGTTCTGATGAGGAGGATTCCGCTTCATCATCTGAAACGGGTTCTACTTTAGGTTGTACTATTAATCCCATGTCTTGATCATTTAATCTTGATGAAAAATATTGATTATTCAAACTTGATACATTATCGCTTAACATAGTAGAATGTCCATCTTGAAAACTAGCCATATTATCTTAAGTGAAAAAAGCGTCTTCACACACTCAAAAAATAGCAAACACTAATGAAAAAGTCTCGTTTCATTCAATTTTATATATAATCATAGGGGGCGCATGTTAAAAAAAATTATTACGATAGTGCAAATCATGTAATATGATTGGTGCAAAAATTTCAGAAAAACACGCGGCATAAAAAAGTATGTGTACGAAGTTCACAGGAAGTGAATCAATCCAAAGGTTTTTATGTAATGTTTAAAAAGTATATGATTCATCATGTTACGTTTTTGAATTCGTCATTCTAAGGTTTTACACATTAATTTTATTATTTCAGTGAAATATATGACAAACCAATGGTTTAATTCAAACTAAATTTATTAAACTGTATAAAAGAATGAGTTGAATTGAAGTAGTAGTTTTAAAATTCATTAGAACTAGTGTAGAATCATCAAAAAATTATCTATTGCAATAACAAACTATGAGTTGATTCAATTTATAATAATTGATAAATAGAAAATCTGACAAATATTTCAAACTTTCATTTAAAATCTGTAAACAAGTGGAATAATCTCTTCAATAGTTATCAATATTTACATATTAGCTATTTTCTGTTGAAAAAAGCTGATTAGACTTATCGGATGTTTGTGATAGATAGTGAGTAACGTTGATAAGAGGGTTTAGGAAGTGTATTTCAGACGATTAAATGAATAGGATATGGTTCACAAGAAAAAGTATAATTTTAAAATTAGGTAAGAGGATTAATACTGGTAAAAACAATGTTTAATTCAAATCGTTTGGTAGCCTTCTAATCGATCTAAAAAAATGACTTGCTTATTAAAGAAATATAAAAAATTAATTATTTCTTCAATTTAAACATAAATTATATTAACTTCCCTAGTATAAGAAAGAGGAATAGGTAGGTATTTTTTTTAAATATATAGTGTTCAAAAGTAATTCAGTAATTGTCGGGGCGCGGTTTGAATAGTGGATAGCTTATCAGTTACAAAAAATGAAATTTGAATGGGAGTTCGCAGGTTCGAAACCACGGCTTTCTAAAATGATCATACATTTGTGCGTAAAATAATTAAACTCTCGTACGTAAAATCGATAAAATCAGTTAAACTAAAAATAAAAATCATATACATTAAAAGAATTCGCAGAGTGAGCAGTTAAAATAGGTATTAATGAGTTATCTTAAGAAACCAACCTCTCTTTGCGCATACAAAAGGGGGGGGGGGGGGAATACAATTTTTTGTTTTGAAACATCTAAAATCTAAACATATAGACATAGTTTCTTGGCTCGATTAGTTAAGTCTTCAACATATCATCGAGCCAAGAAACTATTTTGCAGGTTCAAACCTTCCTCAAAACTTTTCAAAAATAAAATACTATTTTCAATAATAAATTCGCACTACCGCATACAGATGGCAGCATCAAAAATTTTTTTCAGAAAACATATGACATTTTTATCTTCATTCAAATTCTAAGACAATTCAGAAAAAAAAAAAAAAAAAAAAAAATTACCCTTAAAAATTAAGCCCCCCTAAAAAAAAAATAAGCCCCTCTAAAAAATTTAGGCTCCTCAAACTCTCTTTCGAAAATACCTACATCTCTATGTTATAGTATGACATTTCCATTTCTACTCTATGTCGATTCGAAAAAAAAAAAAAAATTAAGTCCCCCTAAAAATAAGCCCCACTAAAATATTTAGACCCCTCAAACTCCCTTTCGAAAACACCTAACTCACTATGTTATAGTATGATATTTCCATTCCAATACTAAATCAATTCGAAAAAAAAAAATATTAAGCCCCCTCAAAAATTAAGCCCCCCCAAAAAATTAAGCCCATCCAAAAATATAGTGTCTTCATACTTCCTCTCGAAAAGACCTATGTTATAGTATGATATTTCCATCTCTACTCTAAGTCGATTCGAAAAAAAAAAAATTAAGCCCCCTCAAAAATTAAGCCCCCTCCAATATTTAACCCCTCCTACTATAGGATAAGTCTCCCAACAGGTGGATTCCACCCTCCTCCTCCATCCACAAGGTGGATTCCTCCCTCCTCCGCCATCCACAAGGTGGATTCCTCCCTCCTCCTCAATCCTCCCAATCCGCAATCCGCCTTATGGCGCTGAACTGTCCTTTTTCCCCTACTCGCAAATTTTTAAGAAGTCGAAATATTGCGAAAATCTGCTACTATAAAATAGACGTAACTTTTTTTCATAATAATTCATTCATTTTTTTGCTCATACGTGGATTTTTATAGTTAAACATGTAAAATATTGTTTATTTAAAATCTTTATAATTTTATTCCATGCGTGGAAGTTTCTTTGAACCGCTCATACTCTGCTTCCCGCTTTTCTTTTAATCCTCTCTATGGGGTTCATCTCGGTATTCTCTTTTAGAGCGGGCGGCGGCGACACGAATGACTACGTCATCGAGTTACGGGATGAAATCATGATGTAGAATAAGATTTTTAAGATTAGATTAAGGAATGACTGGTCTGCCTCGACATTTCTTGGTACGATAGCCGTAGCAGCGGGCGCCAACTCCTCATTTTGGCGTCACTATCACGTCATCGAGTTACGGGATGAAACCGGTGCCAAATTAAAGGTAAAAAATAGTCTTTTAAGAATATTTTGGTCTGCCTGCGCATATCCTGGTACAAACCCCAGGCAGACTAAAATCTATAACAAAAAATATGTCATAATGCAAAATTGAAACCCTATAAATATAATATTTTGCATTACATTGCCATATATATTACTTCGAATCAACTTTCAAGATGATTTAAGGGTTTAAGAAAATCTTATTAACAGTACGTGAGAAAAAAACTGATTCGGCATAACTTGTTACAAAGCGCGAAGAACGGGGCGCCAATTCGTTATTTTGACAGCGTTATTACGCCATCGAGTTACGGCTTGAAATTTTGGCACATTAAACATTCCGATTAGTACTATACGAATAGTTCAGTATGCCTTGTCATATCATAGTAGGAGATGAACAGAGCGGGGCGCCAATTTTTAATCTTGGCTGTATAATCACGCCATCGAGTTACGGCTTGAAAATTTAGCACATATCAGTACAATAAGAATATTTCAGTCTGCCTCGTGATATCTTGGTACGAGACGAGCAGAGCGGGGCGCCAATTTTTAATTTTGGTGGTATAATCACGTCATCGAGTTACGGGATGAAATCGTGATGCAGGACAAGATTTTTAGTAGTACATTAAGGAATGGCTGGTCCGCTTCGACATTTCTTGGTACAGAAGGCGCAGCAGCGGGTGCCAACTCGTAATTTTGGCGTCACTATCACGTCATCGAGTTACGGGATGAAACCGGTGCCAAATAAAAGGTAGAAAAAAGTCTTTTAAAATATTTTGGTCTGCCTGCGCATTCCTGGTAGAAAACCCCGGCAGACTAAAATCTATAACAAAAAATATGTCATAATGTGCAATTGAAACCCTATAAACATAATATTTTACATTTCATTATCATACTTCGAATCGACTTTCAAAATGAATTAAGGGTTTACGAAAAGCTCATTAAGAGTACGTGAGGAAAAGACTGATTCGGCATAACTTGGTACAAAGCGCGAAGAACGGGGCGCCAATTCTCTATTTTGAGTGTACTATTACGTCATTGAGTTACGGCTTTAAATTTTGGCATATTAAACATTCCGATTAGTACGATACGAATATTTCAGTCTGCCTCTTTCATATCTTGGCACGAGAAGAGCAGAGCGGGGCGACAATTTTTAATTTTGGCGGTATAATCACGTCATCGAGTTACGGGATGAAATCATGATGCAGGACAAGATTTTTAGGAGTACATTAAGGAATGACTGGTCTGCCTCGACATTTCTTAGTACGATAGGCGCAGCAGCGGGCACCAACTCGTCATTTTGGCGTCACTATCACGTCATCGAGTTACGGGATGAAACCGGTGCCAAATTAAAGGTAAAAAAAAGTCTTTTAAGAATATTTTGGTCTGCCTGCTCATATATTGGTAGAAACCCCCGGCAGACTAAAATCTATAACAAAAAATATATATTATAACATACAATTGAAACCTTATAAACATAATATTTTACATTTCATTGCCATGTACAGACTAAACCTTGTTATCCCGACACTCTAATGACCAGAAAAAAATGTCGTCATAAGCGGTGTGTCGCGGTAACCGGAGTTGGAGAAAAATATGTTAATAATAAGCTGTATTTTTAATTAATTTAAGACAATTTTAAATTTATAACGCTTCTTGCAGTTTAAGCAATAAAACATTTTTATTAAACAAAATAAACCCAAAAACAAAATTGAAAATAATAAAAATCAGATTTGTGATGACATTTTTAATTGTAACATAAAATATTGATGAATTAACGTTTGCTTGTTCCTTGATGTGCTACAGTTCTTTTTTTCAATTTCTTTTTCCAGTATTATGCAGTGAATTGTAATCAATATTCGTTGTTTCTAAAATGGATGTTACATAATTTCTGATCGTTTCAATGCAATGGAATGCTTCGGTTTTAGTCGGATGGAAAATGTCATGTAACCACGCGAAAGCGCCGCCTGACCAGAATTAAAAGACCGCGAGTAGACTGAAATGTCTATCTGGAGCTTAGGTGGGTCTTTCATAGTGTGTGGGTTTATTTATTCAGATAAAGGGTTGAAGAGAAATTTCTCATTCATCTCAATGGGTATTTTAGACGCTTTTGTGAAACTTTTGGCTGAGACATTTCTTACCTTTTAATTTCCGTGCTTATAAGATGGATTATGAAAAATTGACAATTTCCCTAAACCGCCGGGATATCCGGAGTCGAAAATTATTCAACGACGTAAAATCCGGAGTGTATTTACATTAAAATCATATGTAGAGAATCGGGACTTTGAAAAACTGACGTGATAAGCGGAGTGACGTGAAAAACGGGTATCGGGATAACGAGGTCCAACTGTATATTACTTCGTATCGACTTTCAAGATGAATTAAGGATTTACGAAAAGTTCATTAACAGTACGTGAGAAAATGACTGATTCGTCGTAACTTGGTACAAAGCGAGGGGAACGGGGGCGCCAATTCTCTATTTTGAGTGTACTATTACGTCATCGAGTTACGGCTTGAAATTGGCACATTAAACATACCGATTAGTACATATTCTTAGTGTACTGATATGTGCCTTTAATGTGCCAAATTTTCAAGCCGTAACTCGATGACGTGATTATACCACCAAAATTAAAAATTGGCGCCCGCTCTGTTCATCTCCTACCAAGATATGACAAGGCAGGCTGAAATATTCGTATTGTACTAATCGGAATGTTTAATGTGGCAAAATCTGAAGCCGTACTCGATGACGTAATAACGCTTTCAAAATAACGAATTGGCGACCCGTTCTTGTCGCTTAGTACCAAGTTATGCCGAATCAGTCATTTTTTCACGTACTGTTAAAAATCTTTTCCTAAACCCTTAATTCATCTCGAAAGTTGATTCGAAGTAATATATATGGCAATGTAATGTAAAATACTACGTTTATAGGGTTTTAATTGTATAACATGACGTAGTTTTTTGTTATAGATTTTAGTCTGCCGGTCGTTTCTACCAAGATATGCGCAGGCAGACCAAAATATTCTTAAAGACTTTTTTTTTACCTATAATTTGCCACCGGTTTCATCCCGTAACTCGATGACGTGATAGTGACACCAAAATGACGAGTTGGCGCCCGCTGCTGCGCTTATCGTACCAAGAAATGTCGAGGCAGAGCAGTCATTCCTTAATCTACTCTTAAAAATCTTGTCCTGCAACCTGCATCATGATTTCATCCCGTAACTCGATGACGTAGTCATTCGCGTCTCCGCCGCCCGGTCTATTTTACTTTGGCGGCTGATAAGGCTGGAAAATTTGTCGCAGATGCATTTAAAACATTTACTTTCTTTTGTTAAGGCTTTGACAAATTGCTTTGTGAGATTTTCGCTATTTTTTACTTTTTAACTTTGAAACTTACGATTTGCGAAAATCGTGACTTGATGGTTAACAAGTAATATTTAAAGTCAATTCCTACTTAGGCCATCAAAGAAATATTTAATATAATCAAGCTAATATGAGTTTTTGTTGCATTAAAATATCTCTATTTGTTGATTTTCTATAAGCAAGTAGGTTTACAATGGAACTCTATGAGAATTTGGTGAAATATTACAGATATCGCCAAGTTGGCGTCACTTTTGGCGACTCATTTTGGCCGCCAAATTTGGCGATATATCGCCAAGTTGGCGACAAACTTGGCAGTATTTGGCGACAGAACAGGTCCCCCCCCTACGGTAACCCTTATTGAAAATACTTTCATTGAAATTCAATAACCAATGGCGGCCGTTGGTTATTCCCATGCTTGTTGTTGGTTGTTTCCCATGCAAAACTAAAATTAATTAATTAAAATTTAATTAATTAATTAATATTTGAAAAAACTTTATTAACATCAATTGTCATCCAGTACAAGTTTAAAAAAATTTATTTCAACCTGATAGGATGAATAATGAGTATTTTATTAACGATTGAAAATTTGTACAAGATAAATATATAAATAAATATAGGGAGAGTGTGAGCTAATAGTAGGAATTGAAAAGTATAGGGAGAGTGTGAGATAATAGTAGGAATTGAAAAAAATGAAGGTCATTTTCGGATTCAGTGCTAAAAAATACACCAAAATCAATTATCAAAAGTTAAAAAACACAATCATGACAGGCTTGTGTTATTAATGTTGTTCACTATAACTAAAAGAACAAAAAATAAGATAAATAATTACCACAGTACAAGAGTAAAAAGAAAAAATAAGACATTTAATAAATAAATTCTGTTATAACGTTTTTAATTTTATGACCTAAAAAATAACAATAAACCAAATTTTGAGGAGAGGGCGGGATTATATAAAAAGCGTGTTGGATAACCGAGTGTTTCGGTTAATCGGATGTCGGATAATCAAGAGTCTGTAATATTTTCAAATCGCATTAAATATTTCATATTCATACATTAATTAACTGCACGGAATGATTTGAGCAACAGAAGTTATGACTACGTTGATTATATGTCACTCGGTATCGCCCCCCCCCCCCCCAAAAAAAAAAAAACGATTCTCTGGATCCGCCCCTGTTCGTGACGTCACCTTGCATAGCTCTATAGACTAAGACTCCTATTATAAAAGTTCTACTATAGACGGGTTACACATGACGTCACATGTCTGACATCGCTTCATATGGCGCCCAAACATCCCAACAAACACTCAACTTATGGCCGAAAGGCGTATATGTCGCGGCCAAAAGAAGTTAAGGCCATTTGTAACTAAACAATGTTGTGCCGTAAATGACCCGCCGCTAGTTGCGGCAGCTATTGCCGAACCGCAAATGTTTCGGCGTTGAGCAGGCATAATTTTTTTTTTTCCAAGTGAGTTCGTCGATCGGAACTGTAGCTCGTAACCTCATTGGTTCTTGCCTTTGGCAGTGTCATAATCTATATTGGCGATAATAACATTTGGCGAAGAGTACTTCTGGAGGTTTTGTATGAATTCTATTTTAAGCTCTAACGGTTTGAATGCGTACTAGCGTTGAGGCATGACGTTTGTCTGTAAATCAGAGTACTTGAGTTCGAATCCAGGCATGTGGGAAGTTGGTTAAATTTTTCAATGGTTAATTAAGTTATAAAAATATATTTTAATATTTAATTATTAACATATTATTAATTAATTCATTATTATATAATATAATTAAGTGATAATATAATAACATAATTCATATTTTAAAAAAAAATTATCATTTGTGATTAAAACTATATGCATTTTGTTTTTAAAGCTGCAGTTAGAAGAGAATATTACTATTTATATTTGAAAATTATAATAATTTTTTTAAATATAATTAATAATATTAAAATAATTAATATTATTAATTCATTATTATATAATATAATTATGTAATAATATTAATATAACTATTATTTTTATTAATTATTATATAACATAATTATATAATAATATTAATATTATTGTATTATTTATATTCTTTAAACATTGTCGTTTGTGATTAAAACTATATGCATTTCGTTTTTCAAGCTGCAGTCCTAGGGAGAATATTACTATTTACATTAAAAATATTGTAATAATTTTTAAATATAAATAACAATGTTATATTATTATATAATTAATTAATTAATTATATAATATAATTAATATATGTTATATATATTCATTATATAATATAATATAGTTTTTTTTATCACAAATAGCATTTTAAAAATATATAAATAATATAATTATATTATTATAATAATATTAAAATAATTGATATTATTAATTATTATATAATATAATTATGCAATAATATTAATATAACTATTATTAGTATTAATTATTATATAATATAATTATATACTATAATTATATAATAATATTAATGTAATTGTATTATTTATATTCTTTAAAAATTGTCATTTGTGATTAACACTATATATACATTTGGTTTTTCAAGATGCAGTTCCAGGGAGAATATTACTATTTATATTAAAAATATTGTAATAATTTTTTTAAATTTAAATAACATAATATTATTGTATAATTATTAATATGATATATTATAATATAAAATTAATTATTATTATTAATTAATTATATAATTATACAATAACATTAATATAATTATATTATACTATTTATTTATTTATATATACATATATATATAATTTTTTCAAATATAAATAACATTTTTATATTATTATATAATTCATTAATTATTATATAATAATATTAATATAAGTATGTTATTTATATTTTTTTAAAATGCTATTTATGATAAACAAAAAAAAAACTATATATATTTTATTTTTCAAGCTGCAGTTCCAGGAAGAATTTGCAGTTATCCGTAAAAAACCTTAAAATCCAAAATCGGGGGGGGGGGGAGGGGTTGGATCCCCTAACGATCCCATGAATTTGTAACTGTATGCTCTTATACCTTTATGGAATATAGTTCAAAATTCTACATTACATGGAACAAAAAAAAGAAAAAAATTACTTGTCTTTATTTTTGTCTTTGCTACTTAAATGTCATTTTAGCTGAAATTTTACACTTTAGTGTGTGATGCTAGTTTCTGGTGCAAATAAATTACAGTTTCGCAGTAGCATTGATTTGGTATGTATGTGTGTGTGTGTGGTGGTGGTGGGGGGGGGGGAGTTCTGTTTTTGATTTGACAAACAATCATTATAAAATATAGCGGCACAGTTAATATATATATATATATATATATATATATTTTTTTTTTTTTTTTTCTGGAAGAAGTTATATACTTTGAACAATCATTCTTAATACAAAGTGGAAAAACGAAAAAAAAAAAAAGTTGTTGATTATGTGTAAATATATTTTGTAATGAATACGTCAAATTTAAAAACCAACGTAAAGAAAAACCCAAAAGTTTAGGATTAACTTAGCATTCAGTCTAAAGATTTATTATTTATTTAAAATAAGCTAACTGTATAATATAAATTTAGTTATAATTAGCATATAGTCTAAATATGTATTATTACTTATTTAAAATAGTCTAATTGTATAATATAAATGAAAAAAAATACATGAACATTTTATAATTATCAATATTTAATAATAACATTTATTAAATCAATATAATAATAATTTATTAATAAATTATTAATAGTGTAATAATTTATTAATAAATTAACATTGATTAACCCTTTCGGGACGGGAGCCTTTTACGAAATTTTTAATCGTTTGTCACCGTTTTTTAAAATCAGAAATTTGTGTCTTCTTGAATCGAGAAAATGCGCTGATTAAATAAGGCAAATTTTACAGTAAAGTTTTACTGGTGAGAAAAAACAAGGATTCTGAGCGCTTTATGCGGCACGTATACGTGCCGCTCGTCCCCAAGGGGTTAAGATATATTAAATAATATAACAATAATAATATAAAAACAGAAACAAATATTCAATGCAATTAGATATAAATAATCTGCATTTAAAAATTTAATATCAAATTCGTATAATATACATTTGTATTAGAAGAAAATATTTAATAAATAATAACTAAATTTAAGTATACTTAGTTACAAAATATATAACGTTTAAGAAAATTAATAATAATTTTAAAAAAAACTGAAGGCAAATATTACTAAATTTGTATTTATAAATATACAAAATACATTAAATAGCATCCTTCTAAAACCAAATTAACCCAATATTGCCTAAGTAAAGTACATTCATTAAAAAGAAATTAAATAAATAATTTTATTACAAAGAGCAATTTTTTTTTTTTTTAAGAAAAAAGAAATCTTCCATTCGTCTTTATTTAATAAACAAAAATTAATATTAAGTATATACTTGGGTATAAAAATATAGCGTTCAAAAAATTCATTAAAAATGTATTGAAGAGACATATTTCTAAATCATTATTTATAATTATACAAAATGCATTGAATAACATTCAACAGATTACCATTATGTTATAAAAAACGCATTTTTGCTTTATTTTGCTTGTATTGTAGCTTCTCAAAACAAGTGCAAAGTCGCCAAAACTGGTTGAACAACATGCTGGACACTGAGCAACCAACAATTAATAAGATTGCGAGCTTCAATTCGGAACGACGAACTCACTTGGGAAAAAAAATTATGCGTTAATTCTCACCATGAAGGTAGAGTAGTGTGCTCTATCTCCCTGATTCTCACACACGGCGTTCCCCTACCTTCTATTCTAATTGGCGATTCAAGCACTCGAATATGCCATCTGGTGTAGAAAAGATGTAACTTCTCGCTTCAGGATAGTACCCGTGAATGCGCATTGCATTACATGTATTTTAAATTTGTTCAGAATGATTATTCTTTTGCACAATTTCAGATTTTCTGTGACATATGTATTCTATCTTATATGACAAAGTAAAAATTATCCGAATTTGAGTATCTAAAACTTTCAAATGCATTTACAATAAAGAATTATTTCAATGGCACTTTAGCATTAGTTAAAGGAAAATTAAAGGGACAATTTTCCTGTACCGGAGGCTGCGAGCAGCGCCTCTATAGGCCGTTTTAATTCCCAATAGCATGGGTGTAAGATTCGTAAACATGCAACATTTAAAAAAAAAGAAAGATCACAATAAAGGTAGATACTCAGTAATAAGCACACTACGAGGATGAGGAGTTTCTTCTCCATTGTCACTAAGGGCGCTACGATCACAATCGCGTTACCATTACACGATGTCCGATCTTGGATGTTAATCTATGCTGTAGGTCTACTGTAGCGGATTTTAGGGTTACTTTTTTGGCGCCACCACCAGCCACCTTACTGCGATTTCACAATCCATCACGCGTAGCGCGATTAAATATAATATCGAATGGTGATTGGCTGAAAGATGGTAACGCACTTGTTGGAGGAGGAGTTAAATGAAATCAATTCAATAAACAAATAAATGAGTGACATTGTTGAATGTTTGAAAGCAAATAATACCGTAGAACTATACTGTATAGTGGCTAGAGAACGAATTTAGTATTTTGAAGGTGTCGAGTTGTGTCCTTGTTAAGGCATTTTTTTTTTATGGTGTTTGTTTGCTATTTATAAATAGTACTTACTAACTGATAATAAAGATTACTTATTATCAGTTGCTTTATAATTTTTAATTAGAAATTAGATAATTGAATTAAATTACAATTACAATTAAGTTAACACTATTTCTAGCGGAGTCAAATGACACCTTTTTAAAGTTTTGATTTATATTTAATTTGCTTGTAGTTTTTGAGTGTAAATAAGCATATAAAAATTTTCAGTGTATTAAAATGATTTTTAATTGTTTCAGTCTAAAAATTACAAATGAAACTATAAATCGATATCTTTTAAAAGGTGTCATTTGACACCGCTAGAAATATTTATATATATATAAAAATTTAATTATGGGTAAATTACAATAATATAATACACTTTTTAAATATTTTTTAAAATTCATATGAACTATTTTTTTAATAATCAAATGAACATTTATTAACATGCAATAACTCCTAAACTTACATTAATAATATTTTTATGCTAGAACTTTAGAAATAGATAAATACCAAATTAATAGAAATAATTTATTAATTTTCATCTTTTAAATTAATTTTATTTATATATATATAATTAATGTATCTAAATATCAATATTGATATTTAAAAATATATAATTAATATTAAAGTATTAATATTTAACTATACATATAATTATATTAATTACTATTTTTGTTAAGTGTATATAAATAATATTAATTAATATTTTTATTTAAATATATAATTAATACTAATAAGTGTTATTATTTAAATATATAATTAATACTAATAAGTATCATTATTTAAATATATAATTAGTATTAATAAATATATTATTATTTACATGAACTTCAATTTTCAGTGATTAGTTAGCAATACATAAATAATGAAAAAAAAAAATGATGTATGTTAAAGAAAAACTGTAGGCATAGCTCGAAGAATGATCTTTTATTTTGGATGATACACTTTGTACAAGCCCAAACTTTATATGTATCCATTACGTGTAAAATCAAACTAAATGAATACAAATTAAAGGAAACCTACAATGGCATCAAATCGCAGCTTTGTATAAATAATAAAAGAAAAGATGTAAATATACTCAATAAACAATAATAAATATAGTTATCATTATTTGATTTTGAAAAAAAAAAAAATTGGGGGTGTGGGGGGGGGCGTAATTAGTTGCTTATTTTAAATTCACATAATACATACATACATAGATATACTATATATATTTATTTAATATAACAATTAATTTCTATTTAGCTAAATAGCTCAGCTGGACTAAAATTTCAGGACTATTAATCAATATGTATTAATTCTGTAATTTGGATCCTTATCAATACCAAGGTTTAAAACTATATTGACAATTTTACCATTATCTGAAATTGATATCCAATTTACTATGTTATTTTCTATGAAGGACCATATAAGAGAAATAAAAGCCCAGTGAAAAAGGTTTTATGTTTCACTAAAACAGTTCATATAGCTATAATTTTTTATTTAAAGTATTTTATTATAATTCAGTTTTATATTGCCTAATTATTTTTTATGTTACATTTGGCTGGGTAGGTGGCGCTACCACACATCAGGAGATAGAGAACCTCCAATGGATAAAGTTGGAGTTTCTCTATCAGGAGACTGTCATTTAAAATAAATAAAAATAAAATAAGAGTTATGTATTAATGAAGTAAAAGGTACAAGTCGACTAAAAAATTGGTTTAAAGAAATATTATTAAAATGAAAATTTTAAACATTGAGTTAAATTAAAAAGAAATTCAATTCTCAATTTATAAAAAATCACTCCAAAATTCTCATATCTTCTATTTATTTTATAAGTTATTCGTTTTGATGTTGAATTTTCCGAACAGAAGCGACACTACACAATTTATGGAGTATTTATTATATTATTCAATATTCCTGGTTTCATGCTTTTTACATTATTTAATTACTGAATAAGTTTTATTTCAGTTAAAATATTATTTCAGTTTATATTTTCTCTGGATCCATGCAATTTTTCCAAGGTTTTAATCGTGAGAAAAAAATGCAAATAATTAAAATATATTTCAAAAATTAAATATTTGTGTGACAAATTTTGTATTTTACACACTCTTTTTTAAGGTGATGAAGCAAATAGTTTGTTTAATAAACCTTAATTTAAATTAAAAAAAAATTAAAACTATATACAAATGTAAAAACTGCATTGCTTAAATATACATTAATTTTATGCAGTAAATTTTTGCAATAATTTTATGCACAGTTAAAAAAGGTTTTAATTGACTAATCTGAAAACAATAAACTTTTAGAAAGCTAACATTTTTAAGTTGTGGTTTCATGTTTAATACCATAGCTAATTCTCAAAAATAATATAAATAAAATTAAAATTAAAAAATGAAAAAAAAAGGTATGTTAATTTTATTTAAACGTTGAAAATAATAAATGTTAAAAAAATATAATAAAGTATAAATAAAATAGACAATGAAAATATTATTTATTTTTTAACTTGCTACAAATTGAGATTATCCCCCCCCCCCCCATGCTCTTTTAAGGCTTAATATTTTATTGTTTAATTTACATTGTTGTAATTATTTAAATGTCAATGTCGTAATTTATTCTATATTAAATTTATAAAGAATAAATAATAATTGTACACAAATAATTGCGCTATACTATTTACAGTGATAGCATTTAATTCTGTAGCATATAATGGTAGCATTACATTTAATTCTATTTATTAATAATAGGATTAAATGCTTTATTATTAAAGAGTGTTAAATGAATGTATTATTTTTTTTTCAAATGGAGTAAATTAATTGCTTTTATCATATTGCTGTAAGTGTAATTAAGAATAAGCTGAAGATTGGATTGGATACGTGGGGGACTGGGGGGGGGGGGGGGCATAAAATTTAAACAATTATAAAGGTCTTTTAAATATTAAATGCATTAAGCAACCTCCGGGTTATTCTTATTAGATTTAGACGGTTAAATTATTACATTCGACCTTAATCGATATAATATTTGTGGCATCCTATTGTCATTATTGATACACAAAACATAAAAAAATAAGGAAATAATAAAAATTATGTCACACTGTAACATGTTTGCAAAGAATTTCTTTACTTGTTTATTGAAGCTTGTCATATTACAAATTACTTTTCCAATAATAGAAAATATATAAATACTTTAAACAAACTTTTGGGAAGATTTTAGATTTAGTATACAATGAAATTTATCCCCAATCTGATTTAGTATACAATGAAATTGAAATTATTATAATAAACTCATGAGCTTTCAGTTACATGGATTAGATACAGTTGATCTATAAGTGTTTTACACTCATTTTCATTTGAAATCTCAACTTTAGGAAAAAGCTTTTCTATAATCAAGAATTTCAGCAGTTTTACGCCGCAAATTTATTTATGTCTTTCATCATTTTGCAGTAAGTGAATTCAAAATAATCTGAAGATTGGATTAGATTCGGGAGGGGGAATGTGTGCATAAAATTAAAACATTTATAAAGGTCTTTTAAATATGAAATGTTCTTTGTTCATTTCCTTTTCACTGTTTTCGGAACTAAAAATAGGACAGAAATACGAAAAAGAGCAGAACTGAAAAATGTTTCTGTTTAAGTTAGTGTTAATGTTTCTGTGACCCCTCCTACAATGTCTTGGTCAATGAACCAATCACCATTCGACCTCGCCCGCAATCGCGCTGTGCGTGATGGTTTGTAAAATCGCCACCTTACTGCATCTCCATCTATCTCTTTCCTCCATTGTACAAAGCCGTGAAGCGAAGCTAAAAACCACCGAGCGTAGGCTCCAATAATCAATCAACCAGTCAACCAGCGCACGTTTTGTTTATGTTTTGCCCATTTTTTTGTGCATGCTACTAATGGCACCACTGTGAAGAGATTTTTGTTTAAATTTTTGCATATCTCAGTACTTTTTCGAAATTATAACAAATAATCCTAAATTAACATGGATGATGATGACGATATTTTGTTTCTGGATTGGGAAGTATGTAAAATTTAAATTGCGTTTGTTCTTAAATTATTATTATTTCTTGACTTTTAAGCTAATAGGGGTTACCACCAGACACACCTTTTTTTATTTTTTAATCGGTTGAAAGAAGGAAAAAGAAAAATGTCATAGTTTCTAATTATAATAACTCATTTACTTTTGCGTATACACTTAAGCAGTTTGATAAATGATTAAAATATTTAATATAGGGCCTTTCCATTGTGACGGGTGTGACATCCAGACACAATTTTAAGAGGTTATATCTATATTTTGAGCAATAAATTAACTAATAAATTTCTGAAAAGTATTTAAAATATGTTTTTCCATGCATTTGCTTGAATAATTGAGCGAACATAAAACTTCAATAGCTTTCGATTTAAAAAAAAAATTAAATCTTGTGACGGGTGTGACTCTCTCCGGACATGACTTTTCACTTGCATACACATTTATTAAAATTCCTGTGAATATTTAAATGTTTCATTATCAAAACAAAACAATTTTTTCTAATAAAAGAGATCCAGATTAAACTTAATGCGTAATTTTCATAATAAATTTTAATTATTTTAATGTATAAGACATTTTTTTCTGCTGTGACGGGTGTGACATCATGCAAAGTATACGATTTTAAAGTTATCTATTTAAAAAAAAAAAAAAAAAAAACAGCGATTGGTATTGAAAGAAAACTTGACAGTAGCTAATATACAAACAAAATTTAATAAAACTAAAATCTTTATGCAGTTCGTTTAAAATCTGTATCACCCTCTACTTGTTATAAGTGATGGGGTAGGGTCATTCCATGTCACTTCATCCAGACCATGTCACCCACCGTCACAGATTTCTACGAAATTTTAAACACAAAAAAAAAAAATGTCTAAAGATATGCTGTTACACCAAATTTCAGTTTAAAATAATAAGTTTTTCATGAGTTACAAGCATTTAAAAATACCCCCTCACTCAATTTTTTGCAGAAAATGATCTTCCGTCAAACATGTAATGTTGGATAAAAATGCTCATTTTTCTATATATTATTAATAAAATTAGATATATATTTTTTTAGAGATTCTTAATAATGTATTTTATTAAAAGAATGGTTTATAAAACTTTTTAGAACTCGAATATTGTTTTTAAAAAATATTTTATCTAAGGAGTTAAGAAAAATATGGAAATATGTAATTCATTTTTTTTTACATGTGCTACACATTTGATTTGGCTGATTTTTTTTTATATATATTGTTTAAAAGGAAACCATTTAATAATAAAAAAATTAGAAAGGTGTTTTTTGAAATTTGTGAGAAAAAATTTTTTTTCTTAATTTTACAGAATATATCTAAAGTATTGTTAAAGTTCAAAATTCTTCAAAAATACGTGTAATAATAATAAACAAATATTATAATTAAACTATAATTTTGATTCTAAAAACTTTTTTTAATGTTATTTAAATAAATTAAAGTATAAAATTCATATTATTTCTGTTACAGAAAATTAACTTCCGCTATGTATTCAAATAAAATTTCCATTATACTAACTGAAAAACAACCAGTATAAACTGATTTATAAAGCTATATTCATTGAAACAATCTAAGCTTTGCATTTTCTTTTAAAAAAATGTGGAAAGTATAAATTTATAGTTTAAATTTTGTTTCACCTATAGTCTTCAAAATGAAATAAAAATAAAGTAATAAAAACATAAATAATCACTGATATATTGAGATTATTCAGAGCATAGATTATGATGAAAAAGATGCAAATATAAAGTTTATGCATCCCATCGGACCTTCTACTTCATTTTGCTGGCCAAATAATGATTATTGCAACGTGCCCTTCAACCATATATTATGTAGCATTGAATTGACTGCTGCAACAGGACGGCCATATGCTCTTTCAAAAGAATCTACCGAAACAATCAATCGTAAGTGGAGCATTTATAAAAAGCAATATCTAGTGAAATAATATGTTGAATTTCTATTTCCTATTTCCATTTAAATTTATCATAAACACCTCTAACCATTCAATTATAAAAAAGTGCAAATCTGGCACAGAAATAAATCTTATATTTGAAATTGGTTAAAACTTGAAAATCTTCTGTCTCATATATGTAAGTAAATTTTGTATGTACAGTCGAACTTGTATAATTCGAAGTGCCAGGGACCACTACAAAGCTTCGAATTATCCAAAAAAAAAATTATTTTTATGTTGTAAAATAATCAATCACATTAAAAATTATTGCAAAAGAAAATATGTTTGTTAATTTTAAATAAAAAAGCTACAGCCTTTTTAAAATATTGAGATATTTCAGATTGCTTTAAAGAGCTTACTTGAGCTTTTTAAGAAAATCTTCAAGGATATCTACAGCTCGAAACACAGCTTCACACACGTTAGACTGTCTTTCTACATAACGACGATATTCCACTAGATGAACAACTTTTCAAATAATTGCATTAAAACTAGATTTTGTCATTTCTGAAAGGTTAAAAACTTCGAATTAAAGAAGTTGGACTTCGAAATTTCCACAATTGCTGAAAAACACCCGGCCACTTTTCAAATAAACTGAATTGAAACTAAATTTTGTCATTTTTGAAAGGGTAAAAACTTCGAATTAAACAAGTTGGACTTCGAAATAACCAAGATTTTTAAGCATTAACTGAATACAAGTTTCAAGGGACTGACAAAAAACTTCGAATTATCCACGAATTCGAATTAAAGGCGTTCGAATTATCCAAGCTCGACTGTATATATTATATCAGTAACAAAGAAAAAAAAATATATTTTTTATGATTGTATTACAGGATATATAACCTAGAATTTTATGTAACATATTGTTAAATTATACACAAAATTTATCAAAATAAATCTTTATTCATTTGCTTTTTTAATAATTTCATTATTTTTACCTTGAATTGCTACTAATTCTACTTAATTTATTTATAATAATTTTATTTCTGTTTATGAAGTTAAAAGACTTGATGTTAATTTTAAAAGTCAATCTTCTTATAATATCATATATTAATAATTGAAACTATTCTGACAAAAACTGTCAAGATGCTACCCCCCCCCCCCCCAAAAAAAAAAGAATAAATAAATATTTAAAATCTAGGATTAGTTAGAAAAATATGGCACTTATGTTTATTTTGACAGAATATTGAAAAATCTGTCTAAATATGTATCTCATGAATCTTTGGAATGTAAGGGGAGGGGCATCCAGAATTTACGAGTTGATTGAATATTAATAAAGTTCATCAGTCTCCAGATCATCTTTATGCTAGATTATTTCTTTACATGTTTATATGTCTTCAAAATACATGCATATAAAAAAAATCTAAGAAATATTTTTTTCTCAAGTTTTTCAAAAAACACCTCTTTATTTTATTTATTTATTTTATTTTAATTTTTTTTTTTTTTTTTTTTTTTTTTTTTTTTGAGAAAAGATTGACTAATAAAAAGCTCATAAAAAATATTTAACAAAATAAAATGGGTGGTACATCTAAAAATATTTTTTCTTTTGAAATTCATACATGAAATGTCAATTTTATATGGACATTCAAAAAATGTCGAAGAAAAATTTTTTTCTCAAGTTTTTCAAAAAACACCTCTTTAATTTTTTTTATTGAGAAAAGATTGACTAATAAAGAGCTCATAAAGAAATATCTAGCAAAATAAAATGGGTAGCACATCTAAAAATATTTTTGTGAAATTCATACATGAAATGTCAATTTTATATGGGTATTCAAAAGTTCAAAAATTAAAAAAATATATTTGTTGTAAAAAGAAAATAAAAATTGGTATTACTTTGTGAAATAAATAATATAAAGAAAGTTCTGCCAAAAAATTTAACCATTTTAATTATTTGGTAAAGAGTTATGAAGTTTTTTGTAGAACCATACAGAAAATCAACACTTTAAAAATGTCTATAGAAAAAGAAAAGTGTCGTATGTTCAGATGCTTATAATTTGAAATATTTTAATTGGATTCAATTAAAATTTCACGTGATAGCATCTTATACATGTATGTTTTCATGTACCAAGTTTCGTCAAAATCTGAGATGGTGGGTGACATTTTGTAAAATTGCTGGATGATTTGACATGGAATGACCCGGTAGCTACTTTTTTTACAATGGCAAAAAAGTTTTCAATTGAGATGTCATGTTTCCCTGGCCAAATCCAGTGTGGTCCACTCGCTTGCATGTATTTCAAGCTTTATTTCTTCCTTACAGTAGTTGATATACAAGACATTACCGTAGTACAAGGTACAAGCTATTGCACCTTTTGTTACTGGCCGGGGAAACCACAACATAGTCTCTGATATTTAAATTTGATGATTTCAAAATCTTTCTGGGAGAAGATTCACATACCTCCCTTAGTATTGATTCCGTAGTTTTTCCAATCAAAAAATTGGTATATCAGCATCAGCACTTACCTTTAAGTGGTGATAAGACTTGATGTCAATGTCTATTGCCCCAGTCTCATGTGCACATTTAAAAAAATCCAAAGCAGAATTAACAATTGCTTTTCTGGACCAGGGCTTAATTTCTAACAAAAAAAGTACCGGAGCCCTAATATTCTGCGGAACCGGTACTAACAACTATACCCCCCCCCCCTTGTCTTTGCAAAATTTAAAGCATTTTTTTCCCTTTAGCAAAATAAAAATTTTAAATATATCTATCAGCATATACTTAGCTGTCAACTATTCCACTTTTTAGTTATCCCTCCTTCCGAATAGTAACCTTTGCCCAATTTTAATGTTAATTGCAGAATTGTGCGATTAATTATGGTAAGGATTATGATTCGGAATAGTGTTAACACAAAAAAGGGATACTTCTCAGCTATGCATTTTTATGAAAAAATGAATGAAATTTACAGAAATTAATATTTATATGCTGAAGAATGGAACAAAGTTTTTCGATTTCCTACAAAAGGTGCAATCAAACTATATAATCGATTCCTTCCTTATTAACAATCTTTTGTGGTGAGTCACTGAAAATCAGATTCAATTAAAAATTTCACACCGTTATCGGAAGTATTCGATGCTTATATAGAAAAAGGGGAAACACTGATCTATCAGAACAGCAATACATGGTAATTATATCTACTTACAAATGAAAGCGATTTCATAAATGAGCAGAGCAAAGCTTTAACATGTGCAGCGTTCACGATAAAGAAAAAAAAAAAATCCCTAACGTTATTTTTATACTCGTACGCAATATAAATGAAAAAACCTCAAGCTGATGCTTGTTGGCTAAAAACAGAAAATATTCTCTAACTATCTGTTTAAAAAAAACAGCCAATTAGAAATTATCCTACTGTCATAAAAGAAAATTGAACTGAGAGCAAATTCATTGTTCAGTCTCTTGAGTGGCGCCGTATCAACACGTCGCCCACATAAATTTGCAAATATCAGAAGAATAGAAAAACTCGATTTCTGTTTTCCCTTCATTCTGATCAAAATAACATTAAAATGATTTGAAATAGAATATAAAACATAATTTTGAAGGAGGAAAAGTTTTTTTCTATACATGAATAAATAAAATTTTGAATGTAAGACTGATTGAGCTTGAGTCAGTCGAAGCGCAAAAACTGATATAAAAATTGAGTCTTTTTTTATCTCCACCTCCTCTACGTGTGCGACACATTACGGTACATATAAGTGCTTTAATAAAAAAGAATGCAAAATCTTGGAGATTTGAAGCAAAGGAAAAGGTAATTGAGGTTTCGCTATATTGGACTGGGCTCCGGAGCCCTGAATTTATGAGCTCCGGTGAATTCCGACCAGTATTTAAAAATTTACTAAAAACAGAGAAGTACCGGAGCTGGGCTCCGGTGCAAATTAAGCCCTGTTCTGGACTTAAGCAAAACCCACACTCTTGACTTTATCAATCCCCCAATTCTGTCAACCACTCTTTTACCATGAGAAGTGGCCAAAAAGTTCCTTTCGCATGTTTAGCTTAACCCTTAAATGCCTGATTTTTCAAAAATCATTGTAATGTTTTACAGCTTACATTTTTTAAATAAATCATTGGAAAAATACTTAAAAAAATCATATTTTGTTTTAAGTATGGTTTACAGCTGAAAAACAGTTTGTTACTAATCTGCAATACTGGTCTTTAATTGAAAAAATAATTTTCCTTGATAAAATTCTATAATATTAAACAAACAAGAATTTTAGGAACTCTAATAAGAAATAAATTTTACTTGCTCACTGCAGAACAAAATAGGGTATTTCACAAGCTTCCAAACAAAACAAAAAGAACAAGTAGCAACAATTGAAAAAAGAAATCTTTCTTTATTCTTAAACAGCACAAGTGTTGGCATCTACATGTTGAAAATCGATTTAATAATATTTTCAGAATGTATTTTATTGGCAACATTAGGCAATATAGCTTCTATATTATTTTAACAGTATTTTAGAGCCTAAATTGGGTATGTTGCCGAAAAGCAACACCCGACATTTAAGGGTTAAAATCTTTGATAAAGAAGCACAAGTTTGAAATGTATTTGTTTTTAAACATGGCTGCACAGCCATAAGAAATTTTTTTCACCTTTTTGAGTTGGAGGGGGGGGGGGGGGCAGAAGGACTGTTTTCTGACTAGTAGTAATGGCATTTAAAAATGCCCATACAGCATACTTATTTAACATGCTGCAATTCGTTATTGATTACTACAAAAGAGCAAATCACATAACCTTTCAACGATGCAAAGCATGTAAAAATGGTTATTTGAGGATGAGTCCAGTGAGCCCTCTGGATCTCATTTTGAGAGACAGCACTATAGTTCTTGGCAAAGCCCTCTTGTATTATTACTTCAGTGTCTCCCACATTATTTTTGGCTTCTTCAAAACAACTGGATTGAGTTACAGTTATGTTTATAACGAATATTAATAATAAGTTTTCATTTTCTTGAAAATCTATCAAAAGTTAAAGTAAAATTGCCACAAACTCAGAATTTTCTAAAATAATTCAAATATATATATTTTATGATTTATCTTTTTTTTAAGCCACATTTGTCGTAATATGTTTAGAAACAATAATGATTCAACCTTACACTTCATTTAAGAAACATTTAAATATATTTCTAAATTTAAAATGTTTGTTACTACTGATCTTATTCTCTGTTTCTAATTTTCTCATTAATCTTATTATCTAATAAAAAGCTTTCAACTTATACAATCATAAAATAAAAGCTAAATGTCCTACCTGTTCTTTCCTTTGTATAAGAAGAAATAGCCGGGGATTCTATGCAGTAAATAAAACAACATCCAAATAATAAATCTTGAATCTTCAAAACAAAGAAAGCTATATTACGCTAAACATTCATGAAAAGACGTACACAACATGCTTAGACACTCACAAAATAAACATTATTTACAAGTTACAAATCGAGTATTAAAGTTTTCTTTTAAAGTTATTTTCTTTTCTCTACGTTCATATCTAATTTCTATTCTGTTCTAAATCTCAGTCAATTCTCACAGAAAAAGGAAAACAAGTTCTGTCTGCTCTTGCGCAGTAGGATTGTTCGGTCTGACGTAACACTCCGCAGCTGTGTTTTGTTTTTGTTTTTTATTCAAGGGGTAAGAGGAGTTACGTGATTTCACAACATCCTCCCACCTTGAGTTGTGATCCATGGGAGGAACTCAACAATTTAGAAGTCCAGATCGGAGTCTCAGAGGCGGTTTCACTAGTCGTCCACTTCTGGTAATCACAGGAGAGATATCTCTGTCACTGGATTGGCTCTTTTCTACACTGATTCTAGCCTGATCGATTTCTGGAGTAGCCTTTTGTTGTTCATTAGGGACATTAAAGTTCACTTTCTGCTGGATTCTGTTATCTGATGGGGAGTCGCTAGCTGCATCAATTTCCAAAGGAAACAGGCGTTGGAAAGGACGGAGAAAAATGCCATTTTCTGTTTGGACTTTGACCAATCTTGCTATTTTGTCTTTTCCGGGAAAGATATCTATTATTTTGGCTAAAGGCCAGTGAAGACGTCTTTTGTTGGTATCTTCCAGAAGAACGATGTCTCCTATTTGCAAAGGTTTGGAATTCTCTTTCTTCATAGACTGTTGCCGCAGCTGTCCTAAGTACTCCATTCTAAATCGGTTTCGCAGATCATTTCTTATTCTTTAATGATATCTTGCTTGTCTGTTAAGATCTTGTGAGTCTAATGTATCAATATCCGGGACGCCGGATGTAGGCAGTTCTTGAAGGAACATCAATGGAGTTAAAGGTTCGGGATCGCGATTATCTTCGGAGATGTATGTTATCGGTCTCGAATTGATAATTTGTTCACAGTCACAGAGTATTGTGCTCAGTTCTTCGTAATTTAATGGGGCGCGACCCAAAACTTTTCTTAAAATATCTTTCACTGTTCGCACGAGGCGTTCCCACCACCCTCCCCACCAGGGGGCTGAAGGGGGGTTGAATTTCCATCTGATCTTCTGAATGGAAGCTAATGTACTTATAGCTTGCCAATCCACACTGGAAAGTGCTCTGTTAGTGCCAACAAAATTCTTTCCATTATCTGAGTAAATTATATATGGTCTGCCTCGCCGTGCTATAAATCTTCTTAGGGACTGCATAAAGCATTCAGCTGATAAAGATGTTATCAACTCCAAGTGTACCGCTCGATAGACAGCACAGGTGAATAAAGCTATCCACACCTTTGAACCATCGGCAAGGTATAGAGGACCGGCTAAATCGACTCCCACCACTTCAAATATAGCTGCATCTCTGATTCTGTCTTCAGGTGGGATTCCTGGTTCGACCTCTGTTCTGGGTGTTTGGAATCTTTGACACTTAACACATTGTCTAATGACGTTTCTGATATACTTTCTTGATTTCAAAATCCAAAATTTTTCTCGAAGTTGAGCCATTAGTATGCCAACTCCAGCGTGATGATTTTCTAAATGTTTTTCAAAAATTAACTTCTGGACCACAGGATGTTTTGAGGGCAAAATTATTGGATAACGAAAATCTTCTTTGTCTTGTCTACAGATTATATTTGTTTTTGCTCTCAAAAGTCCGTTTTTGTCTTCCAATGGTTTTAAGGCTCTTAATTTGGGATCTGTTCTTCCTGAAAAGGATTCCTTTTGTACTAATCTGAGTAATATTTTTTCTGCTTTTTCAAATTCATCAACGGAGATGTTGGGTGATGAAATTCTTTCTTTCTTGTGTTGTTATAAAAACGATATATAAATGCAATCATTCTTATGTTTTTTCGATAAGAGGAAAACTATCGATAAAATCGGTGTAAATCAGTGTCTTCATTGTCTAAAAGTGTTAGGATTGTCTTTTTCCTTTCTTTATTTATTATATCCTCGTCAGGGTGTTCTTCTGGTTGTGACCACTGATCTTCCGGTAAATACAGCCAAGCTGGTCCCTCCCACCATCGTGATTTCTCCAATTGCTCAAAGGAACATCCTCTGGATGGGAGGTCTGCCGGATTTAAATTTCCTGGTATATGTCGCCAATCTTCAACTTGGGTAAGGCTTCTGATTTCTAAAACTCTATTGTGGACAAATGTACCCCAAGATTGTTCTCTTCTTATCCACCCTAAAGCTGCTGAGGAATCCCTCCAAAAGATTGTCTTCTCTGGTTTCAACTGAAGATCACTCATGATAGTTTTAGCGAGTCTAGCTCCAATGAGGCACGAGAGTAGCTCAAGGCGAGGAATTGTGAGTTCTTTAATGGGTGCTACTCTACTTCTAGCATTTACTAACTGAACTTTAACTCCTTCTTGTGTTTGACATCTAAGATACACGCAAGTGACATGGGCGTGTCTACTAGTATCAGAAAAGGTATGCAAGGAAATGTTATTTTCATTTTCGGGCGATACATTCAACCAGCGTGGAACTTGAATTTCTTGTAAAAAGTTAATTTGTTTTAACCAGGTCTCAAACTGTTTTCTTAAATTTTCAGGAAGTTCTTCATCCCATTTCAATTTCTGTTTTCAGGTTTCCTGAAGAATTAATTTTGGAATAAGAGTGCTCGGGGCGGAGAATCCTATGGGGTCAAAAATCTTTTGGGTAACCAATAAATTTTTTCTGTTTGTGAGTGGGTCTTTCGTTTCAATTTTTTCCTCTATTTTACACAATCTATCTTGCTCTAAGTCCCAGACCAATCCCATAACTAGTGCTAACTTTGTATTTTCTTCAGAAACATCGATCATGGCCTGAGGCAAATTTGATCGCCAACATCTTAAATTAAAATGAGCTGATGATAAAATACACTGTGATTCTGTTATAAATTTTCCAGTATCTGCGATCGATTTTAAACTAGTAATGGAATTGTCAATCTAAAATGAATCCTTCAAAATTCGTGCTGTATTTTCCCAATGTTCGGGTACTTAACTTAAAAGATGGTTTAGTGCACCCATAATAAAAACGGGCTTCAAGTGAGTCCGAAGACTACGCGACAATGTCTATAAACTTTTAAATTATGTTTGGAGTCGAACCAGAGAAAGCGTAAAAAATCGCGATCTTTTTCTGTGATTTTTATCTGGAGAAATGCTTTTTCAATGTCTGAAGAAATACCTATTTTGTATTTACAAAAACAATTCAAAATACTCGGAATTATTTCAATCAAATTAGGTCCCTTTGTGAGACAGTCGTTCAAAGAAGGAGAGTTTTCAGTATGTGCGGAGGCATTAAAAACTGGACGTATTTTCGTTGTTTCACTATTTTCTTTAATTACTGGTCTGTGGGGTAAGAAATGTACTTTATTCTCCTTACCATCTGAAATTTCTTCTATAATATTATTATCCTTCCACAAATTAAAAATTTCTTCATATTCTATTTTCTTATTTGTTTTGATAAGCTTTTGTTCTGTCTTGCGCAAATGTTTCTCTGCTAATACGCGATTGCTCGCTAAAATTGAGTTATCAACAAACGAGGGTAGTGTCACTTCGTAGCGGCCACTTTCATCACATTTGACTGTTTCAAGAAAATGGTTACATAAGTCTCTCTAGCTAAATCGTCTTTATTTTTGTAATCTTCATTAGTGATACCCAAAGTATCTAAGTTCCACAGTTGTGATAAACTGGCATTTGAAGTAAATAATGACAGTGATAGAACTGACAACGAACTTTCTGAATCATTTCCATTACCATCTGTTTTCCCCATAATTGTCCAGCCTAACTTTATTTCAAAAGCTGTAATACCCAAATCAGGAAAATATTTTATATTATCTGTGAATAATTTTGCCGCCATGTCAGCGCCAATTAAAATGTGTACTTCTTCCGGATTATTCTCATAATAGTCGATTATTTTCACGAACATCGGTCAGATGAATTCCCCTTTTTTCTAAGATTTTTATCGTCTCGTTATCGCAGCATAAATTTACTCCTGAACAGATTTTTTCTTCATCTAAAGCTTGTATTTTAAATCGGAAACTATGATCTAAATTACTGATAGTAAATTCATAGCGATTATGTTTACTCGTTTTTTCTGCCCCTCCGAATAGTCCATGTCTAATTGTTTCTGATCGAATTTTCCTTAATTTCAATTTATTTGCAGCATATCTAGTTATATAGCTATTGTGACTCCCAGTATCTATAATTATACGAATAAATTCGGAAGATTGATTATCATTACGGATCTCCACTATCAAGGTTTGTAAATAGACATTAGAAATTATATCCTGATTTGACAGCATCGGTCTCGTAACATCGCTACTCTCTGAATTAGTAGATTTCCCTTTTGAATTTATTTCTTTATTACACATTATCTGGGCGTGTCTTGAATTGCAAATACCGCATAAATCCTTCGATACACAGTATTTTCCAATATGTCCGTGGGGCTAAACATACATAGCACAGGCTTCTCTTTCTCAATAAATCAAGTCTTTTTCCAAACGGTAAATTACAAGTGCTAAGCATTTGTCTGGTGCCTGCCAAAACAAAAGCCACAAGTAGTCTCATTTTCGCTCTGAACTAATAAATCACTCGCTGCTGGTAATTTTCTATTCAGAGAATCAAATTTATTACTCTGTGAATTAAATTTATTGACTAGGGGGGGGAAAGGAAGGATTTTTCCTAAATGACTGTGCACCGTAATTATTTTGTGTTGATTTTTCATTTATTTCATTCAGTGATGATGCATACATTTTCTCTCTGGATATTAATTGCTTATGTAAGAACGATATTAAATCTTGGACATTAATTGAGTCATGCGTTTTATTAAATTTCAAAACTAGGTCTCTCGGTAATAATTTAAGTAAAATGGGTGATAATAAACTTCCATAAGAGTCTAATGAAATGTTAAGGGACTCTAGACTTCTAATGTTCGTTTGTATCTCATCAAAAAGTTTTCGAAATGATTTGGTGTCATTTGAGTGTCTGAGTGAAGTTAAATTAAGAAGTTTATTTGTATGTACCAAAATTAACATATCCTTATTCCCGTACCTTTCTTTCAAAATATCGACGGCCTTTAAATAATTCTCTGCAGTGACACAAAATCCTTCTATACTTTTTAATGGAATGGGGGCTAGAAAACTTTTCAAATAGTTAAATTTATCTACTGGATCTAATGCGTCATTGTTGTGAATGGTTCTTTCAAAAGCTGACCAAAACGAAAACCATTCAACGAAATCCCCAGAAAATTTTGCGATATTTAGTTTCGGTAATTTAATGTTTACATTTTCCTTTAAGGAATTTTCTCGTTTAGAAAATGAATCATCCTGTGTTTTCTTTTTATCTAACTCTTTTATTTTTCTGTTTGCTCTAAAGTGCCATGACGTAATTTTCTCTTTAAATTCGCGAGCGCCCTGTAATTCTGTATCTAATTGAGCTTCTTGCACCAATTTTTTAATTTCCCCGTCTGCTCGTGTCAGTTCCATTTCTGTCACACTTAACTGTTCCACTACCTCTTCTAAATCAAAAATGTCTGGTTCTCCCTCTTTCAAAATAGCTTCTATTTTATTTATAAACTTATTTATGCTTTCACGTAGCACAGCTCTTTCTTTTTTGGCGATAACTAAACTTTCAGTCATTGCTAACTAATAATAACAACTAAATTCTATTAAAAAGTACAATTCTCTATATGTTCTATATGCTCAATAATTTTTCAGTTCTTCAAATTAAATAGCTTGATAAATAATTTCTAATTATTCTAATATCTTAATATCTTATTCTATTTATCTTATATTTAGGTCATATCCATGGAAGGGATGCCAAAATGTTACTACTGATCTTATTCTCTGTTTCTAATTTTCTCATTAATCTTATTATCTAATAAAAAGCTTTCAACTTATACAATCATAAAATAAAAGCTAAATGTCCTACCTGTTCTTTCCTTTGTATAAGAAGAAATAGCCGGGGATTCTATGCAGTAAATAAAACAACATCCAAATAATAAATCTTGAATCTTCAAAACAAAGAAAGCTATATTACGCTAAACATTCATGAAAAGACGTACACAACATGCTTAGACACTCACAAAATAAACATTATTTACAAGTTACAAATCGAGTATTAAAGTTTTCTTTTAAAGTTATTTTCTTTTCTCTACGTTCATATCTAATTTCTATTCTGTTCTAAATCTCAGTCAATTCTCACAGAAAAAGGAAAACAAGTTCTGTCTGCTCTTGCGCAGTAGGATTGTTCGGTCTGACGTAACACTCCGCATCTGCGTTTTGTTTTTGTTTTTTATTCAAGGGGTAAGGAGTAAGAGGAGTTATGTGATTTCACAACAATGTTGTCACACCAGTCACAAGGTTTTTGTCACACCCGTCACACTGAAATTCCACACAAAATAAAAATTTAATGAATTTTTAATATTTCATATTTATTCAGACTTGCAATAATTAGACTAGACTTTCAGAAAGTTTCATATATTTTTGAGAAAAAATGAATTTGGTATAATAACTTGAGCATCTTTTTTTTGTGATGGGTGTGACAGAGAGACAATATAAATGTATTTGTATTAAAAATCGGGTCTCTTAAATTATTTTGAAAAATTAAGTGCTTCAAAAGGTAAACAACGGTCATAAATAGTAATGTATGAACATTGAACATACAGGGAAAATGCTGCTTTTTTAAATATTGCATCTGGCTGAATGAAAATACCTTATTTTACATAATACTAGAAAGTTTTGAAATTTTTCTAACTTTGAGCCTAGATAAATAATAAAAGAATATTTTTTACAGCTTAGTTCTCTGTAATTTCATATGTGTCATATTTTTACCTTTAATTTGATATATTACTTGTAACAATAAAATTCGTTTGAAATTTCAATTCTCATGTCCACTTTTTAGTGGAAATGCCCTATATCCATTTAGGCTTAGATGTATTATAATCCCACATCTGGCATCTTGGATTTTTTTCTTGCATGAAAACTCCTTTTTCGCCAAGTAGTAAATGTCGCCAATAGTTAAATATTGTTGATAGATTAATATAATATTGAAAAAACTAGGATATAATAATTACAACTATTAATTAAAAAGCAATTTTTAATTCACGTCAAGAAAAAAATCCAAGATGGCAGATGAAGGATTATAATACACCTGTTCCGTTATAATTATTATATTCCAGTTATTTCAATATTATATTAACCTATCAACAATATTTAACCATTCTTATAGTCTCATTTCCCAATATGAATTGAAAATTAATTTTAAATAATGTTCATTCCATGTCAAATCACCCAGAATTTTCTAAAAATGACACCCACCATCTTCAATTTTCATAAACTGTGGTGTATTTGTAGAATTTTTAATGCTGATCTCAAAAATGCCAATCATATTGAAATTGATCAAACAGTTTGTCAGATATGAGCCATTAAATGTCTTCCAAGATGGCCGATTTGCCGCCATTTTGAATGGCACACGTGACAACATAAAGGTCTATAACTTCTTTCAGGTTTAAGCTAGAACTTTCAAATTTTTTTTGTTCTGTTCAGAATAAAGTAAACTTTCATCTAAACAGATTTTTGTGCAATTTATTTCATTAAAATGCTGTCAGAAAATGACTTTTTGTCATTTTTTAAATTAAAAAAAGGCGTAACTTTAATGGCTGATTTTCCCCATTGTTCCCCCTTCAATTTTCATCTAATTGCATAAATAGGCAGCTCAAAGTGTGTTTTGATGCCTGATAAGAAAATTTTAATGGGCAGTTCGCAGGTGTTTTGTTTAAAGAAGAATTTCAATTTTACTGACCTTCCATAAGTAACGGAGATATTTACATCTAAAAGTTTGATAAGGCTTTATCTTACATAAACATATACATATTTTTTAATATGGCTATAAAGAAGGGGAATCCCACAGGAATAAATAGGAATGCTAATAATGAATTCCTGCAAGACATAGAAGTATTTTCCTAACAAATTGAAATCTATTGCAAAGTTTCAGTAAATTATAAGTAAAAAAGAAATAATGGGAAAAATTCTACAATTAGTCACATTTTATAGCAAAATCATACTTGTATATAATACAAAATATAATAAAAAAAAATACATTAAGTAAATATTATCGTACTTTAAAATTATATGCAAAATAACATTTAGCACATACACAGTAAAAATGCTATTGAAAACATATCTACATCAATAACAATTAATAATAAAGATAATTAATAAAATTTGTTCTCTTTATATTTCGATTTTATTTCCTTCTAATTTTATGTTTTGCCCACTTGGTGCTTATTAAAGCACTAAATGCATCACAAATTTTATATATTCTACCATTTGTAGTATGTACCATTTGTCACATGCACAAAGGATATGGCTGAAAAGCACAATACAACTGTCATTTTCTGTCCAATAATACAAAGGTGATGGGCCATTGTGGATGCATGAATTTAACAGTTGCATCTCCTTCTTTTTTGTGGACTTTTGACACTAAGCCTATATACCAATTCCATTCATGCATACATGCTACATAACTTTTAAGAGATGGAACATGCAAAATCTCTTTAATATTCCTATCAAAAGATGAACAAACAGAAAAATTTTCATCAGTATTTATTCTTTTTCCACTTATTAATAAGTTTTCTGTAGATCCATAATAATGCATACTGCATGTTCCAGGAATTGTCGTAGCAAGTTGCATCCAATGAGACATGTTGTTGCGCAGTTTTAACATGTCACTTTTTGTGATGATAAAAGATGTTATATACCATCAATGTTTTGTCTGCAATATTCATACATCATAGCCACATTTGCAATTTGATCATGCAACGGCCTTTGCAGACTTGCTTTTGTCACAAGTCTTTTAACAGTCCCCCCATCGCAAACAGATTTTCCATGACTTGTAGCAAAAAAGCTCCATTTTGCTTTTATTCTACCAAAATCATGTTCATGGATTCAAAAATGTTTTTCAATTTTAATATTGGGCAGCAGAGCCACCAGTAAAATATTCTACATTTGTAGCTAAGATATATTACTTATTATTTAAATGTTGCATGATTAATTTTTGAGTGATAAACCATTGGTACAGTCGTGGGAAAAAAAAAGTAAACAGCCCCTACTAACTCCTCAGCAAATCATCGTAGAAGAAAGTTACTGGTACCGAACGATTGGAAATAAAGTCTACTTTTAAATGATGTATATAAAATTTTCTTAGGGGGTCATCTACATATTAAAACGAATCCAAACTTCATTTTTTTCAATGGCAATGCCCAATTTTAACAAGATATTTCAAATCTTCCGTTCAAACTATGCCTAGACACCAAATTTCAAGTCATTTGAATGATAAGTTTTTGAATTATAAACATTCAAAATTTAGTTCTTCTAATGTTAAATTACATTTTCATATTTTTATTTATATCTCCCGAAATTATGCTCCTAATGTGCTAATTTTTTTTGTAGTAATAATACTAATATACCCAAACATAAATAAGCTGAATTTGCAATTTTTATAATTTTATGATATGAATTATGAAATTAATATTCGAAAAAATTATGAATTGCAACCTACAATTTTTTTGATGGATTTAGATTTATTAACTCCTGCTTTATGGAAATTCAAAAATTTCACATTTTTATTCCAAGTACTTTTCAAATTATGCTTAAAAAACGGAAAAATGAAGGTTTAAGGGGCCGTCTATGATGGAAGTGAGTAGACATTTTGAATTTATTCTGCTGTACTGTAATCTAACACGCTTCATTGACTCCTTGAGTGGTGCTTAAGGTGCCTTGATCAAGGAAGGGGCTCTCTCAGTGAACAATCCAGTACGGAACTTCAATTTGGATACAGCCCTTAAAATAAGCTCGTTTTAAAATAATTAATTTCTCGGAAACTTATGGTACGAATTGCATAAAAATTCGTTTTTAGGCTAATTGAAGGGTGTAGAGTTCATTTATGCTGTCAGAATTGGGTACTGCTATTGAAAAAAACAAAGTTATGGCTCGTTTTAATATGTAGATGGCCCCCTAAGCAAATTTTATATACATCATTTAAAAGTAGACTTTATTTCCAATTGTTCGGTACCAGTAACTTTCTTCTACGATAATTTGTTGAGGAGTTAGTAGGGGATGTTTACTTTTTTTTTTCCACGACTGTACATCATGGTCCATATCGTCTGAAAGCATTGCAAAGGCTTTCACTTTTTAAGCTGCTTCCATTTTTTTGCTTCACATAGAATGCAACTGTATGTAAAGTACAGCAACCAGGTGTCTAATGGTAACTGTTGCTCTTCGTCTTGCAATACAAAAGAAAAGTTCTTACTAAAATCCATTTGTATGATAGCCTCATGACTAGTAAGATCTTTTTTTCAAATAAGTGCTTTGGGACTTGGATATGTGTGTATGGGGTACGATCTTTTCCATCTTTTTTAAGAATAAGATGGATGAAATCGTACAGAGTAGATGTATGTGATGTTAATCATACTCTGTCAGTTGATACCCACTGTTTATGTTCAATTGCGTCTTCAGGATCAAAATCCGGAAATTTTAACTTTAAAAAAATCTTCAAGAACATCTTTCTTGGGACATTTGCTGCATATATGTAACATACAATTTGTATTGTTAGAACTGCAAACCAATTTCTGGATTAAATCTTCATATTTTTCTTCAATCCCTGTGGCTGCAATAAGCAACTGAACTTTCTGATGTATTGTATACATGCAGACAGAATGTGTGCCAAAACTTCCAACTAAGCAATGGCGGATCTAGGGGGGGGGGGGGGCGAAGGGGCGATCCCCCCCCCCCCCCTTGGGCTAATAAAGGATTTGTAAATGACATTATGCATCCTCAATGGAAATGACTTGGGGCGGAGCTCGAGCCCGGCGCGACCCGACCCGGGTCGCGCCACTTTAAATCCACGAGACTCAGACTCAGATTGGGTCAGGTCTTTTCTCTTTTAGAGTCGGGTCGTGCCCTAATCTTAATTTTTTCTGCAGATTCGGGTCGGACCAGACTTCTTTTTCCCCCAGATTGAGCCTGGCGTGGTCTTCATTTTTCCTAAAGGTCTGCAATGGCCAAAAGTTACAGGTCGGGGCTCGGCCCGGAATAAAAGCTAATCAATCGGTCCGTGTCAGCCCGTATGATAAGCATTATTGGCCCGACCACGACCCGTGCACTCTTCTAAATTCTTCCTCCCGAGACCAATTTGGTTTGACCCGACCTGGGTCGCGCCAGTTTAAATTCACGAGACTCTGGCTGGTCCAGATCTTTTCTCTTTTAGAGTCGGGTCGTGCTCTGATCTTAATTTTTTCTGCAGATTCGTGTCGGGCCAGACTTCTTTTTCCTCGTGATCAAGCCTGGCCTGAACTTCATTTTTCCTAGAGGTCTGCACTGGCCAAAATTTCCAGGTCGGGGCTCGGCCCGGAATAAAAACATTCGGTTCGTGTCAGCCCGTATGATAAGCATTATTGGCCCGACCACGACCCGTGCACTCCTCTAAATTCTTCCTCCCGAGCTCGAGTTGGCCCGACCCGGGTCGCGCCAGTTTACGTCCACGAGACTCGGGCTTGGTCAGGTCTTTTTTCTTTTAGAACCGGGTCGTGCCCTGATCTTAATTTTTGCTGCAGATTCGGGTCGGGCCAGACTTCTTTTTCCTCCAGATCGAGCCTGGCCTGGATTTCATTTTTCATAGAGGTCTGCACTGGCCAAAATTTCCAGGTCGGGGCTCGGCCCGGAATAAAAGCTAAACATTCGGTCCGTGTCAGCCCGTATGATATAGGTGAAAACTGGGAAATTTAGTTAGTAGCCAGTGGCCGGTTGACTCAGTTTCATTAGTGGCCACTTTTTAAAGTTAGTGGCCACTATAATGTTTCAAACTTTCTTGGCATCTAGATAAACTATAATCGTTGTATACATACATATTTTCTATAAATCAGAGTTTTATACCAGCCAATTATTCATGATAACAATAGGGACACAGTTGAAATTCAAGAAAATTACTTTAAAACTACAAAATTGTTATCATATTAATTTTTTTAGAATATATTTTTGGATTATTTGTAAATGTTCATAAACACAATTATCAATCAGATTACTGTTACTTTCTTTACATAAAAAGTTAGTAACTAAATCAAAATTCCAACAACTAGGTGTATACAAAAAAAAAAAAAAAAAATCAAACAAAACACAATAAAATGCTATTTTGATTTTATTTAATAATTAAATGTGTTATTAACATACCATATACATTACATACAGTTGAAATCTAAGCTGGTGAGTGTATTTCGCAGGATTAAACAGTATCTCTTGCAGAAAAATAATCTAACTGATCAAACACATTGAAGATATTGTAATGTCCTTACCCTTTAGGGTCCATTTTTCTTTTTTTCAATTTTGAGAACAAAATTACTTTTATTTTAATAATCTTAATCGTAGCTATCCAAATAGATTTACTGATATCATAATAGGTTAAGAGTTTTTGGAGACGTTTGGAAAATCTCATATTACAAGAGGGTTTAACAGATATTACAACGTTATAATGTTTTTTGTGTTTTACCACACGATTCGTTCAGAAAAGTAACCTATATTTTAAATTTAAAGAGTGAAATATATGTATAAAATAAATTACTAAATGTCCAAACATAAATGAACTCATAATAAGAAAAGCATAGCCATATACTATCATTACTATGTGTAGATAGTAACAAAAGTAATTTTTAAGACAAAACAATACTTGATGAAAAGATATGCACTATTAGTAGTAAACCAGATCCGAAAGGGTTAAAATCCACTTGCATTTGCATCCAGTGAAAAAAAAGGGAATAAATTATTTGAAATACATGTGGAATCAAAGCTGATGAATATATTTTGCATAAAACTATATTTCTTGAAAAAATAATCCAACTGAAGAGCGAGCATGGCGAAAAACTGAAATATTGAAATTACAGCTAAATTGCTGCAATCTGCTTGCATCCGGTAGGAAAAGGAATTAATCAGTTTGCTAATTAGATGTAATCAAAGTAGAGATGCATATTTCCATGAAAAAAGTTGTATTTCAGTTGGTGATCGATAACAGATTTTTTTTTATCGTCACTTGGCGAGTGGCGACTATAGTGGCGATCGATGGCCGATATTTTAATCGCCACTTTTACAACTTTAATCGCCACGTGGCGAGTGGCGACCGCTAATTTACACCTATACCGTATGATAAGCATTATTTGCCCGACCACGACCCGTGCGCTCCTCTCAATTCTTCCTCCCGAGCCCAAGTTGGTCCGACCCGCGTCGCGCCAGTTTAAATGCACGAGACTCGGGCTGAGTCAGGTCTTTTCTCTTTTAGAGTCGGGTCGTCCCCGATCTTAATTTTTTCTGCAGATTCGTTTCGGGCCAGACTTCTTTTTCCTCCAGATCGAGCCTGGCCTGGACTTCATTTTTCCTAGGGGCCTGCACTAGCCAAAATTTCCATGTCGGGGCTCGGCCCGGAATAAAAGCTAAACATTTGGTTCGTTTCAGCCCGTATGATAAGCATTATTGGCCTGACCACGACCCGTGCACTCCTCTAAATGCTTTCTCCTGAGACCAAGTTGGTCTGCAATCTTACTTATTTGTCATTCGTAAAAATTATATTTGTTTTGTACATTTGTTTAGCGAAATCTTTAGAAATTTAATTTGATTTGATAAGTTACAGAGATGCATTTTTTTAAATTTACTTTTTTACTTTGTAGAGCTTTCAAATTATGATTTTCTGTTATCAACCGTTTCTTTCATTCTAAACTGATTATCTTACTGGATTTTTATTTGAATGTAATTGTCTAAGCCATATTTTTACGTAGTGTTTACGTACATACAGTCCTCAGCAAAAGTTTAGACACTGGTGATTTTTAACCTTTAAATTAAAAATACGAACACTTGGGTTATACAAATGACTGTACTTATTTTTAAATATATTTTAAACATTTTAGGACAGAAATAACGGTTTTAATGTAGGATATTATTTAATTTAGCTGAAAAAAGTGAAATTTGCATATTGCAAAAGCTTAGACACTTTTGTGATTGTTTGGCAAATGTTCACGGAAAAACGCATATTTCAAACTTATGACGTCACATGCATGAAGTATTTAAGTGCACCTCGCGATAGCATCGGTTAGTGAAGATGCCGCGAGCTAGAAATTTTCAGTCAGATGAAGCATGGAAGCTGAAATCGAAAGGGAAGACTGTTGCAGAAATTTCAGCTACTTTGAATCGACCAAAGAAGTCTGTCTATTAAGTACTGTCTAAGGGTGACTCTTTCAAAGCAAAACATAAATCTGGAAGGACTCGTGTGGCCAGAAAACGAGATTATAGAAGGATCCATAAACTGGCATCTAGACAAATAATGACTGCTAATCGCATTAAAAGTGAGTCAGAGCTTTCTGTGTCAACGGATAATTTTGTAGATGCATTAAAGAAAGATGTACAGTCGTGGAAAAAAAAAGTAAACACCCCCTACTAACTCCTCAACAAATTATCATAGAAGGAAGTTACTGGTACCAAATGATTGAAAATAAAGTCTACTTTAAAATGATATAAATAAAACTTGCTTAGGGGGCCATCTACATATTAAAACGAACCATAACTTTATTTTTTCAATAGCAGTACACAATTCTGACAGCATAAATGAACTCTACACCTTTCAATTAGCCTAAAAACAAATTTTTATCCAATTCGTACCATAAGTTTCTGAGATATTAATTATTTTAAAACGAGCGTATTTTAAGGGCTGTATCCAAATTAAAGTTCGGAACTCGATTGTTAACCGAGAGAGCCCCCATCTTGATCAAGGCACCTTAAGAAGTCAATGAAGCCTACTAGATTACAGGACAGCAGAAGAAATTTCAAAATATCTAGTCACTTCTATTATAGACGGCCCCTTAAACCATCATTTTGCCGTTTTTTAAGCATAATTTGAAAACTACTTGGAAGAAAAATGTGAAATTTCGGATTTCCATAAAGCAGGACTTAATAAATCTAAATTCATCAAAAAAATTGTAGGTTGCAATTCATATTTTTTTCGAATATTAATTTCATAAATCATAATTCATATCATAAAATTATAAAAATTGCAAATGCAGCGTATTTATGTTTGGGTATATTAGTGTTATTGCTACACAAAAAATTAGCACGTTAGGAGTATAATTTCTGGAGATATAAATAAAAACATGAAAATATAATTTATCATTAGAAGCACTAAATTTTGAATGTTTATAATTCAAAAACTTATCATTCTAATGACTTGAAATTCGGTGTCTAGGCATAGTTTGAACCGAAGATTTGAAATATCTCGTTAAAATTGGGTATTGTCATTGAAAAAAATGAAGTTTATATTTGTTTTAATATGTAGATGGCCCCCTAAGAAAATTTTATATACATCATTTAAAAGTAGACTTTATTTCCAATCGTTCGGTACCAGTACCTTTCTTCTACGATAATTTGTTGAGGAGTTAGTAGGGGGTGTTTACTTCTTTTTTTCCACGGCTGTACATTAGTTTACATGAAAATGATAAAACAACCAGCCTTGAAATCTCACAACAAATTGACCCCTTTCCTGTCGCGGAGTAATTCTTTTTATAAACTGATGAAATAATGGACTGATACCAGAATTTATAAACGAAGTTATTAGAAAATATGAAATTGCTTATTTTCATGTATATTATAAAAGGAAAATTTTAATTAAATATTCTTGTCACTTTTGGAATTAAAATTAGGTGTCCTTTGTTGATGATTTGAGCCTCACTTTGTTTTAATTATCAAGTATCTCTGGAGTTTCTCAATGGTCGCCAAGCTGCGTAAGACTACATACATATATTGGAAAACAATTTACGGTCATTTGGTGAACTTTTATCTCTTCCAAAGTATGTATTTGAGCAAGATAATGCGTATATTCATGTTGCATACAAATCAAAAAATTGGTTTAACTCTCAAAATACTACTATTTTCGACTGGCCCGCGTGTAGCCCTGATCTGAATCCAATCAAAAACTTTTGCGGCATCATATTTCATACGGTTTATGCAATTTTTTAACAATACTCCTCTGTAAATGAACTTCGATCAGATGTTGAACGTGTTTGGTACGAAATAGACCCCCAAGTGATGCAGGATTTAGTTTCTTCGATGGAAAGTCACATTTTTGCATTAATAGCAGACAATGTAGGTGCAGTTCGATTTTAATTTATGGATATTTTTCTGTTAACAGACAGAATGCCTATACTTTTGCAACAATGTTAAGTTTGTTTTTTTGTCATTATATATTATGTAAAGTGTATAAATTAAAATTTATTGTTTGTGTATGAAAGATAAGCCTTCAGTAATATATGACAGTTGAGTTACAACAATTCGTTACACACGTCTCAGCACAGAAGCATAATCAATCATTGTCTAAACTTTTGCTGAGCCCTGTAATTGCCTAAATAGTCATCGTTATAGTCATTAATATTGTTGTTTTACTGTATTCATGAATTTCGAACATAATCTGAAAATAAAATATGAGCATAAGCAAGTGTACTTTATGAATAATTTTAATTGCAAAATGCAGGCAGGGCTGGAGTTGATTTTTTAGCTTTTATACCGCGCGGGGCCAATAGTTTTATTTTTTTATGTGCGTTGGGCCTGGGCTTGGGCCTGATAACTTCAGCCCAGGTAAACATCTAACTGACATATCGAAGCCAGCTTAACTTTTTTTTAAATGCTTAATTTCAGCCATCATCCCATAACTACTGAATATACCGGGTGTCCTAAAATGGACTGACTAATTTTAAAATTCAATAAATTGCAAATGGTGACAGATATTAAAAAAATACTTGCATGAGGGTTATAGATGTCGGGAACAGGGGTGATTTTGTTCCAAATTTTCCGAAAATTTAACCCTCTCGCTGCGCAACCCGCGATTTCCCCGGCCAACGTAAAGTGGCAAAATTTGTGCAACCCGCAATTTCCGCAGCAAATCTTTTTTTTATGATCTAATTCTATTAAAAAAAAACCTGTTTCACAAAGATTTTGGGACATATTTTACTCTAAAATGTGTGCAGATTTGAAATGTGTAATAAAAAACATGCGCAATTTTTTAACCTATTTTGATAAAAAATAAATTAATAATAATAATAATAATAATAATAATACGCAGCTTCAGGGTTAAGGCATTCGGTTCCAAAAATTTAGAAAATTCACCTATCCGAAAATTCGAACATACAAATAATCGCAAATTTTGATAAATGGTCTCCATAAAAAATCTATTTCGTCAATCGTTCGCAGAAAATGACTTCAATTTCGCCGAATGATCACAGAAAATGCGAATTTCTTCAAAAGGCAGCGGAAAAGAACTCGAATTTCGTTAGTGGATCCCGGAGAAAACGCAAATATTGTCAAATAGCCGCGAAAAAAAAACCCCGCGAATTTCGTCAAAGGATCATGGAGAAAACACGAATTCCTTCATAGAATCGTAGGAAAAAAACGAATTTAGTCAAAGAATCGCTTTAAAAACGCGAATTTAGTCAAAGGATCGCTGACAAAACGCGAATTTTGTAGAAGGGTCACGGAAAAAACGCAAATTTTACCAAAGGTCTACAAAATTACACTAATTTCGTCAAAGGGTTGCAGAAGAAACGCAAATTTCATCAAAGGGTCGAAGACGAGCGAATTTCATCAAAGAGTCGTGAGGAAAATGCAGTGGTCTCTTTAGAAAACAGCACACAATACGTTTATTATTATAGGTATAATTTTTAACTTGAAATAATATATTGAACTAATTTTTGAAAAATAAAAAAACAAGTTAACCCAAACCCAGCTTGCAGGAATCTACACTCAGCTTGAATTCGATCCGAATCCAAAACAGCTCACCCGACCTGCAACAAAAATAATTAGTGCCAGAAGGGAATCCCCCCATCTGCCGTAACCTTTCAGAAAATTTTCTTTGAATTTCAGAATTTTTTTTTTCTGTTTTACTCTACCCCTGATAATTTTTTTAACTGCGATTCTTGATTTTAGTTTAAAATAGCAACGAAGATGGTGCTGGAAGCAAGAGGCGCTAAATCGGTTCCCGGAGGAGGTAGACTTAACGACCATTGTTTACAGCGCCATCTATCGCTGCTATTATACAGTAAAATCAAGAATCACAGTAAAATATCTCATGACATCTTACATATCCCTCCTGCAAGATTTTTTAAAATAGCTGTCACCATTCGAAAAGTACTAAATTTTAAAATCCATTTAAGGACACACGGTATGTTTTTTAATAAGTTTCAAAGCATTCTTTACTGAATTACAACTCACCGTAGATATAAAGAGACAAGCAGTCTTATACCAAATTAGTATTTTTTACATAATTCTGGAGATTAAAAAGTATTCCTAAATAATTATTTGGACGTGTCTGTTATGGAGATCTTACTGCACATAGTTTTTATCTTCAAAAATACTTAGACTTTCTTTTAAAAAAAAACGGGTCGACCCGAACCCTTCTCGCAAGTTGCAGTAGACTGACCGAAACTGACCCAAACCGGATATAATGTATATCAATCTGCCCCAAACCCAACGCGCTAGGTGCAGCTAAAAAGTAAAAGTCAACCCGACCTGTAGCAGAAAAGTAGAAGTCAACTGGGCCCAAACCCGACCCGCATCGAAAAATTAGAAGTTAACCCGGCCCATAGCAAAAAAGTAGAAGTTAACCCGACCCACAGCAAAAAATAGAAATCAACCAGACCCAAACGCGACCCACAGCAAAAAAGTATAAGTTAATCCAACCAGCAGCAAAAAATAGAAGTCAACCGGACCCAAACCCGACCCACAGCAAAAACTAGAAGTAACACGACCCGCAGTGAAAAAATTAGACCTGACCCGCGCATCAAATTGGAGTTTCCAAATTTCTAAAATCGCCCCCCCCCTTGAGGTCTCTCCAGATCCGCCCTTGCAACTAAGACACAGTGCTTAAGTCAGAGGTCAGCAAATTTTGAAAACCCAATTTTATTATTGGTAGGAAATTTCAATCTAAATTGGATATACTGTTAATTCAGATTACAAAGAAGAAACCTTTTTTGAACATGGGTGGACCTTTTTTTTATGCTGACCGTATCTCCCTGACCAGGCATGAGACATGAAAATTCATTATCTTGATGAAATTCTTTCATAGATTTTATAGTGTCTTCCCAAGTATAAAGTAGTGATGTAACGAATAGTGATTTGGCCGAATACTGAATATTCGGCGGCCGAATAGGGTCAGGTGGGGTAAAGTGGTCAGGCGGGGTAAAGTGGTCATAATTCATGAAAAGGGCTAAAATCTTGACTAATATAGAAATTTGAATAATTTTCTTTTAATTTTAGATTTATTAAGTATTGATCAAAGTTTCTCACTCAAAAAAACATTTTTAGTAACATGTTTGAGACACTGAGCACTCATTTTGTCTGTCTTTGTTACACCTTGTTCTTTTAACTCTTTAATTAACTTTTCTGCTGCATTTTGTTTCTCCCAAATTTTGTTAAATTGGCAGTTCAGAAAGCTTTTCACATATCTCAAGAACATATTTTCATTTATAGCTAAGTTATATTTATCACAGATTTTATTTCATAATAGTTTTAGTTACATGGGGTAAAGTGGTCATAGGGTTAGGCTTAACTTATAGATATTTGATCTGGGTTAAATTATTCATTATATACAATGCCAGTTTATTAAATACTAATAACTATTAAAAACTAACTGCAAATAGTTATTATTTAATAATAGTTTATAATATGGGGGTTAAAAAAGGTTAGGTTTAATTTTTAATAAGTTCAGAATAGTGAATGAATTAACTAAGTGTAAACCCGAATTGCTTGCAAAGGTTACATCAACTAATTTAACAACCAACACATTAACTACTTTTTATAATACCCATACTTGTATTATATAAGAAAATAGTCCACAAGAAAATCCTGAAAGAATTTTTAATGTTGATGAGGCTGGAATGGATATGGATAGCCAAAATAGTTCAGTTTAAAAAATTGTACGCAATGCAATGCATTACATAAAATTCAGAAACCAAAGGAAAGATAATGTTTAGTGTTCCTTTTGGTATATCAGCTAGTGGTTATTATATTCTTCCATTCGCCGTTTATGAGTGAGTATATATGAATTATGGATAAAGGGTGGTTGTGCAGGAGCATTGTATGCATCATGGAATCTGGATAGATGCAGGATTCTGTACTTGAATCTTGTATGGATCATTTTATTAAGTAGATAGTACACCGAAAGCTTACAAAAGCCTGCCCTTTTATTTATGATTGTGATGGACATAAATGAATTATGATGCTGTGAAAAATAGCTATCGACAATCATATTATAATACTCTGCCTGCTACCTCATACTAGTCATAGTCTACAACCATTAGATCTAGGTGTATTTTCCCCCATTAAAAAAAGCCTGGAAAGGAATTTTAAAGAAACAGTATCAAGAAAGCCGACTGCAAAATATGTAAAAAAAAATTTAAAATAATCTACATTGGCAACATTATCTACACTCATTTCAGATGTGAATAGAATTGTTAGACATAGTTTTAAAGGAAAAGGAAATGTGTCCAGTCCAAGATCAGAGTAGTATTGACAGAAAAAACACTTGCATTATATCTGCAAAAATAACAAGGGGAATGTGATACTTAAAAAGTTGCTTAAATTTCCAAAAGGAAAAAAACAACAAAATATCCCTTCCCTAGTTAACTTTCTCTTTTGAATCCATTTATAATCGCTAAAGATGACATCTCAAACCATATCTATAGGACCTTGAGTGTTGCTAAGATATGAAATGAAGAAATCAATAAAGCAATTGGGAAAAAAGATGATTATTTTTCTTAAAGTATGTTAAAAAAAAAATCCAAATTTGGCAATCATTATACTTTTCCAGAATCAGATGTGATCAAAATCCTTGAAGAACCAAATTTTAACAACAAACAATTTTAACATTACAAATGTACACTTTAATAAAATAAAAAGGCAGATAACTTATTATAAAGGTTGTTTAAAATATTTGTAAATAATAAAATGTCACTTTTTATTCATTAGTTTATTTTTTTATTACACTTTTTCAATGTGACCACTTTACCCCATGCACTACTCACTTTACCTCACCCCCTGGGGTAAATTGGTCATAAAAACATGCCTGGAAAAATATGTTATAAAAAGGTGTTATTCCCCAAAAACATTTCTGAAATGGATATGGATGTACTCTAGAGTAATGTAATGTAAAATAACACCCAAAATTTTAGAAAACATCACAGAAATTCTGATGTTTATATCCTCTGAAAGTTTGAAAAGCCTGTTTTTATGACCACTTTCCCCCACCTGACCCTACTGACTTTAATATAAATGACTTTTATTTTAATTGTTTAATTTTTTTTTCAATTTTAAAATAAAAAATTAAATTAAAGACTAATTGAAATTAATTTTTTGTTTGAGTTTTCAAAAATCATAACAGCTGAATGTATTTTTTGTTATACTTTAAATGTCTTAAAAATACTTTAAAGATAACACATGACTTTTAAAAATGTAAATAATAATTTAATTCATAATTTTTTATTTAATCCATAGATAGTTCTAGTAATTTATATATATATACTATCTAAAATAGAACTCATTACCTCTGTAAAAATGAAACTTTTTTTATTGTAGTAAAATCCTTTCACCCCCTAAAAATAAGAACTTGCATGTGTCCTCTGTCTTTTTATATCCTTTTTCATGCAACTTAAACTTAGTAAATTTACACTCTGTATGTCAAAAAAAAAAAAAAGGTTATTTTCTTAAAATATAATTATTCATTCCATTAAAATATTATATATTCTTTTCTGCTACCAAGATATACTTCTCTCTTTTCTTTCTCTCAGAATTAACAAGCCCCTCATAATACTTCCTCCACCCCATATTTCAGAATGAGATCTTTTTCTTATAATAATTAATGTATTTAGGTATAATTTTTTAATATTGTTTGTCGAAAATATTAAAAATCATATTTTGTTTTGATTTTCTGGAACATATCTAAACAAATATCTTAAAATATTCGGCCAAATATGCCACTATTCGGCTACAGGTATTCGGTCAAATGTCCCACTATTTGGCCACAGGTATTCGGCCGGCCGAATATTCGGTAAAAGGGCTGAATATTCGTTACATCCCTAGTATAAAGTCTATACTTGGTACTCAGTTACACTAAAGGTTTCAATTATTTTCTTTCTTGACCATCATGACTCGGGAATCAAAGTTAGCAACTGAATTTTTTCTCTGGGACTAATTTGTGGAAGCTTTTCTTTCACCATCTCCATTAATCTTTCAAATTCTGAAACTTTTCTTTTGATTCACAATATCTTCATCAGAGCTACTGTTTTCACTCTGAAGAACGTTCTCTTCCAAATCAAGGGTACAAGCAACCTTCTTTCGCAAGGCAATTTTCTTTCTCCAGCAGACACTTTCCTGTGTGCAGAAATTGCATGTAACCTTAGTGGTGAACTTCCATTAAGCTTTACGTGATATTTTTCTTTCTGATCCATGTTTGAAGTAATTTCTTCAGAAAAATCAGTGGACTGACACAAGTCTTTCTGTTCTTTCACATATACTTCCAGCAAAGCTCTTGCTTTCCCCCCTACAGGTTGAACATAGTTTCTTACCAAGAATGGCATCATTATGTAGCTTATGCCTGTAATTCTTAACTTGATCCACACTTATCACATGTAAGAATACTTTTCTTGGTCTTGTTAGGATGAAGATTAAATAAATGAAAACATTTCTTTTGCTGAATTTACATATGCAGAAAGTGTTCTCTGTGAGCAAAGCATATTGTTGAGTTTTCGCTATCCTTTAAATTGCATCTTAATGCAAGAAGTTCTTTATTTTTGATGGATAACTCATTGCGATGGTGGATAGCTTGAGGATTATTTAAATCACAATTTGGATTATTAATATTTAAACTAATATTGTACATTTTTTGTTTATCCATAACAAAACATCTAACTTAATACAACAAAGCAGCATCATTTATAGTTATAAGATCAAAAGAGAAACTTTAATCTTTTTTAACAGACAACTTTTTTAACATAACAAGTTGTAAAATTCTGCTTAATCTGGCTGGTTGAAAAAATCTTCTGGGAAGTATTTTTAGTCTGATTCGTTGAAAATCTCTTTCTGGTAAGTACATCTATCTGGTTGGTTGAAAAAACCCCTTCTGGCAAACCAAAGTGATATTATTGGTTAAAATTCTGTCTTTTGGAAAGTTCTGGTAATAAATTAACCCAATCAGATAATTTTAGCAATTAATTAGAAATTTCGTATTTTGGACAGCAATTTTCGATTTATAATTCAACAATAATTACAGCTTTAATGTTATTTACATTTAAAAAATAAACCAAAATGAAATAAAGTAATAATTTTTTTTTATTTTGAACTAAATTTTAAATTTTTAAATCGCCTATTAAAAAATTTTTAACAGGTATCAAAACACACTTTGAGCTGCAATATTAATACAACAGAGTTAATTTTTTAACTAATTATATTTATTTTGAATGTGGATATATTTTTAATAGTATTTTTACTGTGTATGTGCTAAATGTTATTTTGTATAATTTTGAAGTACGATAATTTTTACATATTGTATTTAGTTAACAATTGTAATTCTATCATTTTGCATAATATGCAAGTATGATTTTGCTATAAAATGTGACAATCTGTAGAAATTTTTCCATCATTTCTTTTTTATTTAAAATTTACTGAAACTTTGCAATAGATTTCAATTTGCCATGAAAATACTTCTATGTCTTGCAGGAATTCATTATTAGCATTCCTATTTATAATTCCTGAGGCATTCCCCTTCTTTTTAGCCACATTAAAAAAATATATATGTTTATGAAAGATAAAACCTTACCAAACTTTTAGATGTAAATATGTATGATACTTCTGGGTACTTTCCGTTACTTATGGAAGTCGGTAAAATTGAAATTCTTCTTTAAACAAAAAACCTACAAACTGCCCATTAAAATTTTTTTATCAGGCATCAAAACACACTTTGAGCTGTCTATTTATGCAATTAGATGAAAATTGAAGGGGGGACAATGGGGGAAATCGGCCATTGAAGTTATACCTTTTTTTAATTTAAAAAAAAATGGCAAAAAGTCATTTTCTGACAGCATTTTAATGGAATAAATTGCACAAAAATCTGTTTAGATGAAAGTTTACTTTATTCTGAACAAAACAAAAAAAAATTAGAAAGTTCTAGCTTAAACCTGAAAGAAGTTATAGGCCTTTATGTTGTCACATGTCCATTCAAAATGGCGGCAAATCGGCCATCTTGGAAGACATTTAAAAGCTCATATCTGACAAACCGTTTGATCAATTTCAATATGATTGACATTTTTGGAATCAGCATTAAAAACTCCGCAAATTCACTGACTTTTATCAAAATTGGTGATGGTGGGTGCCATGCCCTGGGTGATTTGACATGGAATGACCCATAACAGAAATATGTCAAAAGTCCAGTAGTGGATACCCTCTGGACCAGCATTGGACACCCTCTAGCCCAGTAATGGACACATCATAAAAAATAATAAATATAATTGCTTTTATGACAGTATTTAGAACCAGAATTTAATGAATACATACTAATGAAAAAAAATAGTTATTTTCAAATAAATTTAACAATTAGGATACCAGTAATTAATAAAATATTTGTGATAATCACTTACTGTTTGCATCAATTATTGTAATTATCAGAAGATCGATGTTTTAATTATTTTAGATGGATAGTTAAAATACTAAATATCGTGCAATTTCAGCTATCAAATTAAAGAAACAGCGGGGGATTTAAAAGGTAATAATAAAAAATTTTTTTGGAATATTGTTTAGTTTTGTCTCACTATTTTTAACAATTAATCTTCCAGAGACTACTTGATATATCATTTATAATAATTAATCTTACAAATATGAAAGAAATGGTATTGCGAGTTGAATATTTTAAATACTAAATAAAATAATTTCAAAATAAAAACTGTAGAACTGATGTTTGAGGCCACTGATCTGCAGATTTATTAGTTTCATGAATATTACACATAACTTTCATTAATATTACATTTTTTTTTTTTCTGTCAGAGGTGAATAAGGAAACATTCAAGGCAGAAAGAAATTTTTTAATGGCGTCTGTAACTTACTTATTTTTATTTAAACGGAGAGGGATTAACCCATATGAGCCCCCTCTTTGACTGTGCTCTTAAATAATATTTTCTGCTTCCTGACTGGTTTGATTCCCAGATTATAAAATATGAAAGGTACACATACATAATATATATATATATATATATATATATTTTGAAATTTTATTAATTACATAAAATAACTTAAAAGCAGCTATTTGTAAAAGTTTTGGTGTTATTACATTTTGGTAAATATAATTTAAAAATTAAATTTGATTATTTAGGTTTGCAGTTAAGTCAAAATATTTTATGCACTATAAACATTACTGAAATTGCATTTTTAGCAATGTCTACACGGGGTGTCCATTACTGGAAAATGACTGATTAACCATCCCAGTAATGGACAACCCCCTCTTAAAACCTTAAAAATAAATGAAATTTTGTAAGTGGCCATTAGTATATAAAATTCTAAGTTTTCTATTGCTATTCAAACATACACATTCAAATTTTGCAATAAAATAAAATAATATATAAACTAATTAAACAAAGCCAGCTCTTAGCCTCTTCATTAAGATTTTCACAGAAAAACAGTGAAACTTTGAAACATTGTTTTCTGCCTCCTGATTGGTTTGCTTAAAAGTGTCAATAATAACCCAGTTTTATAAAACATACAAGGGGGAATTATAAAAAAAAATAATTAAAGCTAAATATTTATTAGTTATTTTTTTATGAACAAAAAACATCAAGGGGTGTCCATTACTGGCACATCTACCCTATATATACAATATATGTATATGTATAACTATGTATATACATATATGTATGTATATAAATATGTACGTATAACATTGGTGCAGCTTGGCTAACCGAAAAGTACCCAGATTACTTTCCTTGAGCATGAAACTTTTTATGTACCGAGACATAAGTTGTCTTTCTGCCTTTGTCCTTGATGCCAAATTTCTAGATTTTAGTTTGTTTTTGTCATAGACCATTTAAGTTGCAGTCAGAGCCGTCCTTAGGGGTGTACGGCAGGTGCGGCCGCACAAGCCTCGCGCTCAAAAAAAAAAAAAAAAAAAAAAAAAAAATACAAAATAGCTAAATATTTGTTATTCACTTTATTGTGAGTTATTTATTTTCTAAAAAAAAGTTACAAGTGTAAACATGCTTATTTGTAAAATGTAAAACATTTTATGAATAAAATGTTCGGTGTAAGTTGTGAATGTTAGAGAAGAGAATAGATTGTTTGTGGCTTATATTCAATTTGAAGGAATTGTTTTAGTGTAGCTTAGGCAGCACTTGGGGCATAACGAATATGGAAAGGTGCTCTTAATAAATTGGTACCGATGATGATTCTGACAAACTGCTCACTTTGAACCTCACTGCTCACTTTGTTTGTTCCTTTGAACAAACTTTTAATGATTATTTGTAATGTAACGACTTAGATTTGATTTCCTTCTTATGTAATCAAGTTTCAATTTTTTATTATAGGAGTATCGATGTTTTCCTGTAACCCACGCATACCTATATCCCATCGCGTAAACATGATAGAAAGGTGGTTAGTTCAAACCCCGTTCCCCAAACCCCTGAGGCTAAACTAAAGATTTAAAAAAATGTGAAAGGTTAAATTTTAAACTGTTGTGAAGAAAAAGAAAATTTGAGGAAATATTGATTTTGACTCCGATTTTTCTATTTTTAAACTCTCTTATTAAATAAAAGATATCAACCTGTTTAATATTTGCTAATTAAATAAAACAAACTTTAAAAAGATTATAATTAAAGAAAGAATGGAGTTTAAAAGTCAAAAGTTTCATCTTTATCACATCTGTTACTGCCGTAATATGAAGTAGACTAACGAGTAATTTAATCGATTAATCCTTTGACTACGAATTTATTTTTTATTAGAAATTTCTGCAACTGGTGACTATTTTTTAAAAATTTTATTTGTAGCACATGCCAAAATTGCCAGACTGGTCCGTTGAAAGCTATCCTGAGCCCGGTGTAAAAAAAATAAAAGCTCGGTGTTGAATCCATATCAACTCAGGCAGGGGGCTTACTTTCATAGTCTCATTAGGTGCGTTCGTAATTATATAAATACGTAGCACCTATAGTCGTCGTTCAGTCCGTCTGTCTGTCCGTCCGTCTGTCCGTCCGTCTGTCCGTCCGTCTGTCTGTCCGTCCGTCTGTCTGTCCGTCCGCATATAACAGAGCAAAAACTACCCGACCGAATGATCTGAAATTTTTAATATATAATTGCTGCAAAATTTTGTCGAGCCATTTCCAATTTTATGAAAATCGGATGTATAGTTTAATTACAGGGACAGTCAAAAGTTTTTCTTTACATTACGGCCAATGGGAAAAATTATTGCAAGTGAATTTTAATGATGTTACAGACTTCCGAATGGTCTGAAATTTTTAATATATAATTGCTGCAAAATTTTGTCGAGCCATTTCCAATTTTATGAAAATCGGATGCATAGTTTAATTACAGGGACACCCAAAAGTTTTCCGTTACATTACGGCCAATGGGAAAAAAATATAGCAAATGCATTTTAATGATTTTACAGCCTTCCGAATGGTCTGAAATTTTAAATATATAATTGCTGCAAAATTTTGTCGAGCCATTTAAAATTTTATGAAAATCGAATGTATAGTTTAATTACAGGGACAGTCAAAAGTTTTCCGTTACATTACGGGGAATGGGGGAAAAATTATTGTAAGTGCATTTTAATGATGTTACAGACTATGCACTTATGAAGCGCAAAAAAATATACATTCAGTATAATATGGGGTGCAAAAAATAATTATAAAACTAGTTATAGTACGAACGCACCTCATTTGCCACGTTTGACGAGCAATTTCCAACTTGTTTTTGTTTTGTCAAAAAAAATTCCTGGCCCGAAATACAGGCTGCCAAAGATAGCATCCCGGGTACCATTTCCCATTCACGATTTTTGATAAAAATTTTAAAGTGCTCTATCTCTAGAGCGGTGCAAGATATTTTGTTGTGTTTTTTTTTTTTTTTTTTTTTTTTTTTTTTTTTTTAAGATAATATTTTTCTGTTTAAAATGATATACCCAATTTTGAAATATGTATTCAACTTTTCTTGTGGCAGCCTTTTGATTTTTTTTTTTTATTATTATTATTTATCAAAAAAAAAAAAAAATTTTTTTTCAAAAATGCCAATCTCAAAAATTTTGATTTTTTTGCTGTTGATCAATACTATTGGGTACTACCTTCATTGTAAAGGAGAACTTCCACTTTTGAGTTTAATAGGTCTTAGAAACATTAAAAAAATTCAGAGAATTTTACAGGAACTGTGTCTACAGTTCCAGTAAAAGTCGCTGAATTTTTGTTTATTTGTATCATATCTGTGTAAGGGTAAACCGACTACATATCCTAAACATGTTGGAAATTGCAACGTCAAATGTGGCAAATGAGGTGCGTTCGTACTATAACTAGTTTTATAAATATTCAGATCTTAGTGCAATAAGTGTTACACCCTTGATCAGAAAGGCATAAATACAAAATTTATCACGATTCTATAGATTAAATTCAGTAATACGGAAGTAATATGAATCCATCTTAAAAAGGACTTAATCACCAGGGCAACCTAGAATCATTACCTATCGCGGTACATCATTGAATCAATTGCGTATTATAGGACTTTTAAAGTTTTAATTTGATTTCCATAACATTTGAAGTGATACATACTTTATTTTAAACACCGAACATTACATAGTAAAACAATCTTAATAACATATATCAATTACACAGCAATACAACTATCTTAATGCAAGTTAGAGTTCAGACAGATGGGCAGACAAACCGAATCCATAAAGACTTTCAACTGTGTTGCAGGGGTGCAGAAAATGTTTCGCCTCCCAACATTTCCCCCAATCCACATGAAAATTTCCCCAAAATTTTACGGTATGTGATAGGTAAATGTTGTATTATCGTAGGTACAGAAAATTTATTTTTCCAGTATTTCTCAACTTATGCGCGAGTATATATAGAAGGGGTGATTCTGAGTGAAAAAAAAAAAATTCTGAAATTCACAGCAAATTTTCTGAAAGGTTTCAGAGTAGGGGAAGGGCGGGGTAATCCACTCACACCACTATGGTTTTTTTCGCGGCCCTTTGTCGAAATTCGCGTTTTTTCGCGATCTTTTGACGTAATTTGCGTTTTGTAGCGATCTTTTGATTTTTACAGTTATTTTGCCTTCCTTTTGACGAAATTCGTGCTTATTTCGCCGCCTTTTGACGAAATTTGCGGTTGTTTTGCGATCTTTTGTCTAAATTTCCGGTTTTTTTCGTGATCTTTTGATGAAATGTGCGTTTATTTCGCCTTCCTTTTGACGAAATTCGCTTTTATTTCGCCCCTTTTGATGAAATACGCGTTTGTTTCGCGATCTTTTGACAAAATTTGCAGTTATTTCGCGATCATTTGACGAAATTTCAGAGGTTTTTTGCGTTCCTTTGATGAAAATCGCGGTTATTTCGCCCCTTTAGACAAAATTCGCTGTTTTTCGCGATCTTTTGACGAAATTCGTGACTGTTTTGCGATCGTTTGACGAAATGTGCCGTTGTTTCGCGATCTTTTGTCAAAATTTGCGGTTGTTTCGCCGCCTTTTGACGAAATTTGCGGTTGGTTTGCGATCTTTTGTCTAAATTTGCGGGGTTTTTTCGCGATCTTTTGACGAAATGTGCGTTTATTTCGCCTTTCTTTTGAGGAAATTCGCGGTTATTTCGCCCCTTTTGATGAAATACGCGGTTGTTTCATGATCTTTTGACAAAATTTGCGGTTGTTTCGCCACCATTTGACGAAATTTGAGAGTTTTTTTTTGCGTTCCTTCGATGAAAGTCGTGTTATTTCGCCCCTTTAGACGAAATTCGCGGTTGTTTCGCGATCTTTTGACGAAATTTGCGGTTATTTCGTGATCATTTGACGAAATTTGAGATTTTTTTTGCGTTCCTTTGATGAAAATCGTGGTTATAGCCCCTTTAGACGAAATTCGCAGTTCTTTCGCGATCTTTTGACGAAATTCGCGGTTGTTTCGCGATCTTTTGTCGAAATTCGGGTTGTTTCGCGATCTTTTGTCGCAATTTGCGGTTCTTTTGCGATCTTTTGTCAAAATTTGCGGCTCTTTCACGATATTTTGACGAAATATGCGTTTATTTCGCGATCTTTTGACGAAATTGCGGTTATTGTGCGATCTTGTGACAAAATTCGCGTTTTTTCCGTAATTCTTGGACAAAATTCGCGGTACTTTTTATGTCCGAATTTTCAGATTGATGAACGATTTTTTTTTAAATTTTCGGAACCGAATGCCTTAATTTTTCGGAAAATTCAGAACAGAATCACCCCTGATATACGGTACATATTATTCCAAGATCAATTTTGTGAAGGTCACCATACGGATCTTTTTATTTGTAGTGAAATTTTTCTATCTCAGGGAATTATGGAATTTGTTGTTAAAATCGAAATCAATTGTATATATTTCTGCAAAATTTCCCCCGATCCTAGATCGCCAGATCGGACATATTCTGCACCCCTGCTGTGTTGGAAAGTGTTAAAAACACATAAATAGGTTGGAATTTGACTTTTAGAAATTTATATCAATAGACGGAAGCATATTTGAATACTTTCATACAACTCTATATTTTACCTACTATCTTTATATACATGCCACTATTTAGCTAATATTTAATTATGACTAAAACATGCTTAAAACTAGTGAAATCACATTTCCAGAGTTTATTATCCATAGTCGACCATATATCTAATTCTTTGCATGGACCTGTATATAATTTTATCTATATTCTGCAAACATACCTTTACCTTAATATACTAAATGGAGTTCAGCGTAAAAATGTATAACTCATTTAAAAATCACCTTTAAACTACTTTCGTTCATACTCAGTAACCCTTACGATTTCTTTTGTGTAGCCCTGTATACGATCTACAGCATTTATATGCACAACGTAATATGGAAAAATTTAGTTAAACTTAAAAACTCATATCAACTAAAAATGCACTTCCAGCAATCATCGCTAATATACAGTATTTTGTATACAGCAAAGTATCCAAAATCTTTTGCGTGTCTCTGTAAATGTAAATGCTATGCACTTTCTATTACACAAGAAGTAACTTGTTGTAAACCTCAGCAACATATATCAATTTCATTATATGTGAAAGCGTTTAGCGTAATTAAAATATGCCGCAAACAATATTCCCCTTATACCATTATGTAACGGAATTCTTTTGTATGGATCTGTAAATTAATAAAATATAATTTGCACCATATATTTTACAGAATGTATATTTTAGTACACTTCATTTTAGTACATAGTTAAGATATTTTGTTTCCATGTTTTGTTTTATTTGTTCTATGTTTCCATTCACTGAACTTTTTAGACACACCTTGTATAACTTGTAAAAATCAAAAGTGGAAGTTCTCCTTTACAGGGAAAGTAATACTCAATGGTATTGATCAACAGCAAAAAAATCAAAATTTTTGGGATTGGCATTTTTGAAAAAAAAAAAAAAAAAAAAATATTTTTGATAAAAAGAAAAAAAAATCAAAAGGCTGCCACAAGAAAAGTATACATACATATTTGAAAATTGAGTATATCATTTTAAACAGAAAAATATTATCTTTAAAATGAAAAAAACCGCAACAAAATATCTTGCAGATAGATAGAGCACTTTAAAATTTTTATCGAAAATCGCGAATGGGAAATGGTGCCCGGGATGCCATCTTTGGCGGCCTGTATCTAAGGCCAGGAATTTTTTGGGGAAAAACAAAAATATACAGTTATCTTATTTTTTCTTGATTTTTAACATATGTTCAATTCAAAATTTTCTGAGACTATGAAGGTAAGATTTTTTCTTTGGTTGCCTAAATTGACATGGATTATACCTCAGTCACTGCCTGAGTTCAGCAAAAATAACTAAAACCAAGCCCAACCCCACTCAATTCCTACAAAAAATTCCAATTTGTTACCCAGAATTCTACTACAATTAAACATCCTTTAAAAGGATTTTGCATACATACCCAAGCAAACATTTTAAATTACAGCCTTTTTCAGATTAAATATTATAACTTTCAAGCTTTGTAAATGAAAAAAGTAGATTTTTAAATATATTCCTCTTTTATTTATTAAGCCAAAATAAATTTCTGAACATTCCGTTAAAAAATATACAGTCAAGTAAAAGAGCGAAAGAAAAAATGAGAGGGAGAGAAAGCTACTCCATACTTTTTAATGACCAAGCTGACGTGAAGAGATGCCAGAGGTGCCATTCGACTCGGAATTTTGTCTACTTTCCGAATCTGAATAAAAAAAAAATTAAATAAAGGCAGTCTATATATTGAAAATTTGTACCAACTTTAAATTTTCAAATGGTAACATTCACTTTTGATATCTGTTTCTTGAATGACGGCAGCTCAGGAAAAAGTATTGTTTATATTCTTTTACTTAAATCTTCATAGAAAAGAAAACGTATTTGAAGTTCATCCATAAATTCAGAAAAAATATATCATACAAGAAGGTGTATCAAGAATATTACCAGAAAAATTATACAGAATTTTTTAGTGTAAAACAAATTCACTTTATATTTTCTGGTTATTCTCTAACGTTTTCTATTCTGTGGATGTTTTGATAGCAGGAGACGGTCCCTTTAGGTTTAGACCATCAAAAAGTAAAATTTATCAATATATCTCTAAAACGAATTGTTAGAATGAGCTGTAAACTTATATACTCGTTTTTTTTTTTCAATTGTGGTTCGTTTTCTGTGAAAATGAATGTCTATCTTTTATCATAATTAATAATTTTTAATATGATTTTATTAGTAATTTTCATAATTCAAAAAGTATTATTGAAAGGGAAACAATGCCTAAAATATCTTTGCATTTACTAATTTTAACAACATAAAAAAATATATCGATGGTTTTGCGGAAGATAATAAATAAAAGTTTGTCGCGTGAATTAACATTAGCATCCTCAAACTTTTCACTCGTATAATTCTACGATGATTTATGAAAGATATGCAATCAGTGATTTTTTTTTTACGGGGTACGTTGATAAAACGAACTAAAAAGTGTGTCAAAAGTGGGTATTACAATTGGAAAATTCAAAGTCATACAAATTTTATTGTGTAGAGGACCTTTGTTTTTAAATTTGTATTCAAATTCGAAAAGTAGACATAATACCTAGTCGAACAGTACCTTTCGCACCTGTCTGCGACAATTTTACGATTAAAAATTATATGGACGTCTCTTCTTTCTTTTTTAACAACTGTATAATATCACCAATTTACCAAAAAAAAAGAGAGAGAAAGAAAAAAGAAATGCCGCTCCGCTAACAATGAATTCCCGGCCCGGCCCAAATCGGCAGAAAATCTAGAGAAAAAAAAAAAAAAAAAAACAGGCTGCATATATATATGTGTGTGTGTGTATATATATTGTGAAAGGAAATTGGTCCGAGTCTGTAAGATTACGTTGTCGGTGGTAGTGTTGCCAATTTATTGAATTTTTTTATTCAAAATATGTACCAGAATTTCCGAATAGTTTCATTCACTTTATTAAACCACAGAATGTCTATCATTAAATAAATAGCAAATTATTACTTGAAATTTCTGGTTGGTCAATAAAAAACCCAGCCAAGTGTGCAACATTGGTGCGAATGGGAGAGTATTAATTAGTTTGGAAGTGAAGGGCCTCGCGAAAGTTCTTGCACTCGGCTTCGCTTTTGCTAAAGACGGCTCTGGTTGCAGTTGCTATACCTACATTTTCAGATTTTAAAATAAAAATTTGACTTTCAAATTTATTGATTAGGTCCTTGATTAGATTTTTAGCAATAAAATAAAGTTCTTGGGTGCTTTTTGAGTATGTCAGCACCTTGCCGAATGTATGTAAATTCACCATTTATTTCAACCCTTGCAGCACTAAATAATAAACATTTTCACTGCAAAATGCACAAATATTGTAAGTGTGACTCAATATAGATTGAATGTAAAACATTTCTTATTTAACTGTAACCATGTCAAACACCATAACTTATTTTTTAAATCTGAAACATTTTTTCCTACATGGATAAGCAGGACCAGCCTTAAAGAGGGCTAGGTCAGGTGACCACTTGAAGTGCTGAAAACTAAGGGGTGGAAAATGTACAGAATATTTGTTTAAAATTTAATAGGTTCTTTAAAATAAATCATTGCAAAAAATCATGGCCACTAACAGCCACCACTGTTGTGGAAAGGTTATAACACTTTTAATGTTATAAAATGTAATTGATCATGTTTATTCTTTTGTTGGCTTACAGCATAATCATCCATGAGTATGTATTAAATTTTAGTTAATATTCCATAGAAAAGTATTATATTTAACATTTTTAGCTCTATTTTTATTTCTGTTCTTCAAATGTTACTTCAAATTATTGTAACAAAGAAATAAACATTATTACTACTTTTTTAACTATCAACATGTTGTCACATGTTGATAGTTAATAACAGGGTTTGAATTTCAGGGCGGGATTCGCGCCCAAAATTTTGAAATCGCGCCCAAAAAAATTCACCCTTTTCCGAAAAATTTTGCTTTTTGAAACTACGATCAACACCCGCGAATGCCTTGCGAATTTTGTGATTTTTTCGCTCGACCGATTGACACATTTTGGGCGGGTTTCTTTCGCGATTAATAGACAAATTTCACGATTTTTTTCCCGAGATCGATTGACAAGTTTCGCGTTATTTTCCGAGACTGATTGGCAAATTCAGGGGTGATTCTGTTCCAAATGTTACCAAAATTTAAGGCATTCGGTTCCGAAATTTATCAAAAATCGTTCCGAAAATTTGGACATAAAACATATAATTGAAAAAATCATGAATTTCGACAAATGGTGGCCGAAAAAATCAATTTCGTCGCGAAAGAACGCGAAAAAAACGCTCATTTCGTCAAAGGTTCGCAAATAAAATGCAAATTTCGTCAAATTATCGTGGAAATAACGCGACTTTCGGCAAAAGATCGCGGAAATAACGTGACTTTCGGCATAGCATCGCGGAAAAATGCGACTTTCGGCAAAGAATCGCGGATAAAAACGCAAATTTCGTCAAAGAATCGCGGTAAAAAATGCAAATTTCGTCAAAGGGTAGAGAAGAAAACGCAATTTCCGTCAAAGGATCGCAAGGAAAACGCGAATTTCGTCAAAAGATCGTGAAAAAACGCAAATTTCTTCAAATGATCGTGGGAAAAACGCGAATTTCGACTAAATATCGCGAAAAAGAACGCCAATTTCGTCAAAGGATGCCGAAAAAATGCGAATTTTTGTCAAAGAATCGCGGAAAACAAAATTTCGAAAAACGCAAATTTCATTAGAGGATCGCGTAAAAACGCGAATTTCGTCAAAGATTCGCAGGAAAAACACGAATTTCGTCTAAGGGCTGCTGAAAAAAAAACGCAAATTTCGTCAAAGGGTCGCGGAAAAAAACACAGCGGTCTTTAGAGAAAAGCACAAATATAAATATCTATGTTTATTATTATAGGTATAGTTTTTAATCTGAAATAATATACTCAACTAACTTTTGAAAAATTGGGTTTAACCCAAATCCAACTTGCATTAATCTACATTCAACCTGAAATCGACCCAAACCGAAAATGAAGTTTATTCGACCTACAACAAAAATAATTAGCGCCGGGAGAGGATTTCCCCCTTGCGCCTCCCCCTTTAATTCACAGAAATTAGGACTTGACAATTTAAACTTAACCTAGATTTCTTTTGTAATAGAAGAAATGAATCGACGGTTTCCATTTCAAATTTTGGACTTTGTTTAAAACTTGAATGCATAGTAGCTTTTTCAATCAAAGAAAATATCAGGGAGTTAGGTTTTGACTACAATTCCATTAAAAATATAATCAAGCAATTTCGTTCAGAAATAGATATTTATGATGACATCGCCGAATATGTTCATGCTAATAGTTAAAAATGGAAAGACACGTCAGATATTGCAAAGTTTTTAAAAAATTTTTTAAGAGAACGTAACCATACATTTCCAGTAATTTCCTAAGTTGTAAATGTTGTGCTTGTGCTGTCTGTCAACAAGTTTAACCTTGTAAAAGAGGATTCGGTGCCCAAAATCGAAAAAAAATCTAAATTCAGAAATTTATTTTACAACTCCCATTGTTGTCGACGCATGTCATTTGGTTAAAAGTCGAAAAATAGACTGTATAAAAACTTGACTTTCTTCCTTTCTTAAACAAAAGAACATTTTGCATAATTATTCTGATTTATTGATTCAGTGGTATTTTGTTATGTCTATATTAATGTAATTCTTTAAATAACATTTAAAATAACAGTGGGTTTTAAAGATTTTCTTCTCCCTCCCAAGCAGCTCAACTCCCCTCCATTTACAAATGTTGGGAGGGAGATTCCCCTCCCACGAAAAATTGAACTTCAAGCCCTGGTTAAAAAAGTAGGTGATTGATAATTATTTTTAAAGAAAAGTAAATTAAATTCCAGTTTTAAAGCAAATTTTTTTTCAAAAATACATTTTTTGCGCTGGTGCATAAAATAAAGATTAAAATTATGCAGGACAGTAGAAGCGAAGATAGTATGTGATGAAAGCAATAAGTGCATATTGGAACATCAAATGTTATTTTTGTATTTAGCATGTTTGTTCTTTATTATATAGATTATCAATTAATTAAGCTTTGCTAAGTACTTTTCATTTTAACTTAAACATTTTTTTTTTTTTTTTTTGTAATTAGTAGTTTTTAAAGAGAACATTTATGCCCCGTCTCACCCGATCCTGAGCTATACACTCCCAATCTCAGTTTGAAGGCTTGTTCACTTTCATAATTATTTCAAGCAGGCAGGGTTGGGTTTTTGACGTCAAAAACTGTCATAAAGTGTAAAAAACCTTATAGACATTTTTTTAGCTGTCATTAGTGAACTTTTATATTAAATCAATCTAAAAACTGATTAAGTAATAATTTATATGTTATATAAATAATTTTTATTTAGTTATATACTATAATTAGGTTGTAATAAAATTATAAATCGTAATTCAAATTATTCGTGAATTGTCATGCTAGGAAAAATGGCTAAAAATATTGAAACTACTATTAAATTCATTTTTCAAAATATCTTTATTACTATTAAGTGTTCAGTTTATTATAAAAAAAAATCAGAAATCTAATTTATGATAATAAAAAAGACTTGTTTAAAGCTAAAGTGGCTACTTATTCAATGACTGATCGTAAGTTACCTAGATTTGTAATGATTCTAAATCTTTGTTTTTGTACATAAACATTAGATATAAAGCACAATTGCAACATGAATGCTCTCTGAGTAAATGATTTATAGTATGAAATCAATATAATTAAATGTTCTTTAAATCAATAACTTAAAAGATATTTTTTTTTTTTTTCAATATTTACACATACATAAGTTCGTTTTATTATGTTAGTTTCACTTTAATTATTTTGAACAATTTGTTAAATTATATTTTTATACATTATAAAATAGTCTCTATTCTTCTTTATTTAAGCATATTATTTCAAGTTTGTAAATGATGAACAGAGGGAAGCAGCTCGAACATGGCTGCTGGAAATAAAGTCAAATTTACTAAGATTTGTCATTGCTTTTGAAGCTGAATCTCCACCAATACCCTAAAAGTTTCATCTCAGCTCGGGGTGTTCTAGCAACGGTATGGTGGAAAGGCTTGGGGAAAAAAAAAACAATACCAACCAAGTGAATTCACACAGCTCATGGTACGTTTTGCATTCCAGCTTCCAGCCCATGCAGTTCAGCACCAACTGAGCGGATATTTTCAAATTTTGGATTTATCCACCTCCAAATTGTGAAACGAACTTGGAGAATAAAAGGCATCAACAGTATTTTTGCTACTGCATGCTCCATGGAAAAAAAGACTTAGTATAAGACAACATTAAAACAATATAAAAATATGTATATTATTTATATTTAATTTCATACATTAAATTGTACAAGTATTTTTACCATGCACTTTCATTTTTAAAAATTAAAGTATTTAATAGTTTGATTAGTTTATATTTCTAATGTAACAATACTTTTAATTATTTTACATTCTATATTTATAGCTTAAAAATATTTTCTATTTTCTAAGCAACTTGTTAAACCAATATCGTGTTTTGAGTTTTATACAGGATATGTGGTTTGTAATGTCTAAAACTGCCAAAAAGTTTACTCAAATGTCTAAAACTGAAAATCATGAAAAATAGTAAATTTAATGTTGTAAAGATAATTTTAAACAATTTTTGGTCTCAATTTTAGGTTTTTGACAGTCGTCGTCAAAAATTATGTCAAAAAGGGTGTTTTGACATGACGGTTAAAACCATGGTTAAATCCGGATAGAACCATCACTCTGTCAAAAACTTGCCAACCCTGCAAGCAGAGTTTGAAGAAACCCAGCCTACTGGGTCCACTAGTCAGACGTCGTTTTTTTTTTTCGGGGTTTGTGAAAACCCTTAGGTTTTATTGAGTTTTTTTAGAGAACTAATTTTCCTATGCATAATACCTAAATTCTTCATTTATCAGTGAAACCTGGATATAATTTTGCATTAATTAAGTATGAATTAACAAAAAAAAAATCTAAAAAGAAAAAAAAAGTTAATTTAAAAGGTACATTTATATCTCATGGGACTAGTTTTGTTGCACTAAGGAAATGTAAGATTAATTATCACAATTAAAGCCAACTACAACTGGATTTCTTTATACAACTCTTACCTTAAGTTTAAACATGCTAAATTTATGTAGTTTCTTTCATTCATTTCAAATCAGAAATTAGTGGAAGACAACAACATTTATATATATATTTTATTAAAAAAATGAGATTCATAATAATATTTTTGAAATTTTTAGCAAAAGTTGCTACATATTACAATAGTATTAAATGTTAAAGTAGATTGTCATAGAAGTCAGCATCTCTGACATCTTTAAATTTTGATTGCAAATGGTGATACACATTTACTAGCGTTGCTGCTTTATCAACTCATAAATGATTATATAATTTGCTCCAAACCAGACCAAATGTAGAAAAGTATTGTTCAATTGAAGCAGGGTTAGTTGGTGCTAAATGTAATGGAAAGAAAAACTGACAAAATCCAAGAGGAAACTTATCTTTTTTCACTCTCTTTTGCCATAATCTGCCACCATTTTTGTGTTGAAAACTCCTGTACAACACCTTCATTGAACATTGAAGCAGGATAATAAATGAGATCATTAATCTTAAAAGCTATAACACCTGGCAAGCAATCAGGATGGTGTTCAAGTGCCATCTTTAAGCATGCATTAAGATTTAAAGCATGTGGATGAATTTTAGATTACAGGAATCGTCCTTCTTTTCAGCCAATTTCTTTTTTGGATATTTTATCTCTGCTTAGAAATTCCTTTAAATCTGGTTTTTTTTTTAAATATATTTAAATTGACATTTATCTTTTTTTTTTTTTTTTTTTTTGTAAATTTGTTAAACACAAGCTTCAGATGAAAGTAGAAGTAGTAATTGTTAAAATGTTTAATTTCACATTTTGGTTTTCCCTTTAAAAAAAAATATATCTTTTGCATTCTCATACCTTTAATTAAATAATGATACAGTGTGAAAACATGAGAAAATTTGAAAAACCCACAGTGGGTTTTTTCAGACTGGACCCACTTGGGCAAACACTGGGTTTCACATATTGTGAAAAAACATAGCTTTATTTTCTTTTTCTGTAATATTTTTCAGCCTTAAACTTTTTACTTTTTGAGTTTTTTTAAATGTGTTTATTTAATGTATACATTTTATGTTTAAGGATGATTCATCACTCTTGTTCAATAATTTCGATGACGCATCTTCATCTGATCAAAATATAAGCAACATTTCTACAAAAGTAAGATTTTAGTATTTTTAAAGAAGTTGTATTTTTTAATAGCTTCTTTCTCTCTTTTCATTTCATTTCCTTAGTTACAACCAACATTTTCTCAAGTACATATTTAAAATGTATTTATATTAGTTTCACTTGTAGTATTACCAAAAAAAAAAAGATTTTAATATTGAAATTTGCGTCTTTTTTAGTCTTAGAATTTCCCATGATAAATTTTCTTGTTTAATTTAACACCATTGACCATTGACCAAATTGTCATTAAAACTAATTTTTAAAGTAAACAAAAAAACAAAAAAAATCTTTTGTGTTACACCCAATGTTTGTTAGAATTTTGATTTATTTAACAGGAAAATCCTATATCCCAGCAGAGTGATCATCTCCCAGCTGTTATAGAATCAATAAGTTCCAGCTATGATTCAAAATGGGAACAGTCAGATAAAATAATAAATTTTGTTCATAGTTAATTGAAAACTTTTAAATTGGAAATTAATAAATTTTGTTATTGATTCTTTGATAATTTTTAACACAAAAGTAATAAAAAAAAGTGGCTTCCGATTTTTATGTTATTTTTTTAGCTCTTTGGCAACAGGTTTCTGTGATGAACGAAGCGTTTCTCAACTCATCACTTTCAAAAATTTCAATCTCAATCATTTATGAAATAGTGTATTATTATGATGTTGAAAGTTATAATAATGTCTAATAGAAAACGTGTTATTTAATACTGCAGAATTTAAACTGAAAGTTCTTAAAAAAGCAGAAGATGATTTCGATATAGGTATCGATTATTACTCTGAATCTATAGCCAAATCGATATAGGTATTGGAATTATCATAAATGTAGGCCCAATTCGATATAGGTATCGCAATTAGCATAAATCTATAGTCAAAAAGATATAGGTATTATTAGCATAAATCTATAGTCAAATCGATATAGGTATCGATTATTAGCATAAATCTATTGTAAATTGATCACAAGACATTCAACGTTTTAGATATAAGATTCAATGGGAAAAAAATTTTGTATTTTTTTTATCTTGTAATTATTTTATTATTTTTTTTCAATTATTCATATTTCATATAATTATCATTTAAATAGAGCAACTAAATAAATAGGGAGGTGGTTTGTTAATATTACTTTGGAATGTTGAAAACAATGAGTAATCCTCGTATAGTCTGGCGTATAATCCGCGGATTATCTGCTGAATTTTTTTTATAAGGGCTAAAAATTGCGGCTGCGGATTATACGCCGATGCGGATTATAGGCCGAAAATTACAGAATATATTTGCAGTAGACTCTTGTTACTGAATCTCTGCTTAAAACATACCTCTAGTTAATGAAGACAATTATTCTCTCCTTTTAATTCTTATTTGAAATTTATGTTTAAAAAATATATTGGTTCATGTGGCTCATCAGATAATGGAGACAAGATTAAAAAAAAATTGCGATAGAACCAAATCAAAAGGAAGTGGTTTTATATCCATTAACGCTTCAAAAATTAGTTTGACATCACTTTTTTTTTATCTTTGTGTATGCATGTTGTTGGATTTGAAATTGTGATTGGGGTGGGGTGGGGTGGGGTGGGGGGGGGGACACCTGTTAGACAGCTCTTGCGGTTTAGCATAAGCAGAGGATGAAAGTCATGAGAGATAGCTCTTAGTTATTGTTTTTTTATCAAGTTATTGGTAAAACAAGATCGTCTGATGGAGACAGTGATTTTGTATTGGGAAAGTTATATTGTAACACATTTTTCCAGTCATGTCTCTTTCAAAAAATATTTTGTTATACGATAAAATCTATTAAATAATGTTGAAGGGGATGAGTTTAGAACAACTTATGCTAAATACCCAGTTAAATTATTATACTTAAATTGTTAAATGCAGTAATAGAATATAAAATGTTCTCTTACCTTTTCTGGTAAGCAGATGAAGAATTTTCTTTCATCATTCGCCGCTGTCAGATTTGCTAAAAAGGTTTGAAGTAATTTTTATTTAATAATAAATTGTGTTGCATTGTAATGTATGAGAAAGTCTATTTCTTCATGACAAAAGAGACCGAATATGTAACATGCTTCTTTAATTCAAATAGCACTTTCTTGGCTATATACTTGTACACTGAAAATATAAGTAAAACAGGTTAAATTACATAACTATTAACCACTATAATACAGGCAGGAAAGGAGTGTTTCTGAACAAAAGTCATTGCACAACAAATTTGTGCGGTCCGGCTTGGTCGGCACCAGCCCATACACTGAAAAAATTTGGGGCCTGTGAATGTTCTCTAAAAGTCAGAAAAAAAGCAAAAACAGCTGAGTTCACATATTTCTTTCTTTTCTCTGGTGTATTTGAGCTTGTCTAGTTAAATAGAATGGTGCGACAAATATCCGTGGTGCTGACATCTCGTGACTGTTTTGGATAACATCTAGTGGGCACTGAACGAGTCCTTGACTATTAGCACTCGAATGTTAACACGTTTTAAATGAAGCACTGATTAAAGCATATCTCACAAACAAATAATTATGCAGGGAACACACCTCACAAGAAAATGGATGTTTCACAAGCGAGAGGGGTAGGCACAAAACATGCACATTTGAAGAGGAATTCCATCAAAATCAAAATTATCAGATCATTTGAAGCAGGCAAAACCAAACTGATGTTAGCAAAGAATTCAGACTTCCACAAACAGTAAATTTGGTATGGACACGCAGAAAAAATAATTTTAGAAATTTTTACATCCTGAGCTCGAAAGTGTTGTCTTGTGTTTTAAACAAGTGTTAGCTGAAAACATTGCAATTTGCAGTCCGATTTTAAAGCAAAAATCAAGGATTTTGTAAAAAAAAAAAAAAAGAATTGAAATCTTTCCTGCATTAAAGACTGGTTAAGTCATTTCAGAGAACAGCATGCAATCGTTTCTTACACTATCAGCGGCGAGTACGGATCTGTTGCAAATTCTAATATCGTTGAATGTAAAAAAAATCTGCAAACATTATAAAGCAAAAAAAATTCTATGTGGTCGAAACCAGCCTTTTTTATAGATGCAACTTTAAAAAAGTCTAGAGGAGAAAGATGCACTGGTGGAAAGCAATTTAAAGCTAGAATTTTTGTATTGGTTGGAGCCAATTGTGATAGGTCTGAAAAACTAACTCCCTGTTCTTGTTATTGGCCAATCGAGAAAGCCAAGATGCTTTGAAGGCATTAAAAGCTTCCTGACAAAATATAAAGCAAACACTAAGACATCAGTGATGAAAAACATCTTTTAAAAATATGTTTGTGAGCTAGACAAATGATTTATTAATAAAAAAGGCTAAGTTCTTGTTATTTCTTGACAATTGTGCTGCTCATTCACCACAGATTCCTGAATTGAAAGTTGGTAAGCTTATTTATTTCCCACCTAACTGCACATCAGTTTTTCAACCTATAGACCAAGGCAATCAAGACTTTGAAAGCACACAAAGAAGGGTGCTCTTTTTCACATGATCCAAGCAATTAATAACTCAGAATCACGAAAAATAAGAGAACTGCAAGCAATTGAATAGATTCAACGAGCATGATCAGAAATAACCTCCCAAATCCTATCTAATTGTTTCATCATTATGGGTTTGAAAAAGGTTGCAAAATAGATTGAATCAAGAAATTAATGATATCTAACCTCAAAAGATTCTAGAAGCTGCAGCAGTATGTAATATCCCACAAGAATTAGATGCAAAAACCTTTGCCTGCTTTGATGATAATTTGATTCTTTCGGACAACGGAATCTTAGCATCTGAAATTAAAAGAGATCAAGAAATTGTTAGTGATTATAATGAAGAGGAAGATAGTTTTCCACCTACCAAAACTCAAGAAGTTCAAACAGTGTTGTTGGCAGTTTGTCATGAATTTTCAAACACTGACTGGAACAGTAAATGCCAGGTCAAATCACAGAAGGTTTCACCAGAAAAATTTAATGCATCACCAAGCAGGAAGCAGGCTCGGACTGGCCCATCGGCCCAAAGGCTGGTGCGCCCTCGTCCAGAGAAAACTTTGCGCCCCTAAGTGCCTAACTCGCTCCAACATTTTCCCCCTCCTTGTACACATGCATTCTGAGTAGTGTACGAATTTTCGAGAATTCGTTTAGGGAATAATCATCAGTCAACAGACAGACAGCACAAGAAAGATATTTTTTATTATAACAAAGAAATTAAAGATACATCGAAACAATTTTAGGATCAGAAACCAAAGTAGGCATCTTTGCATGCGATTGAGAGAGAAAACGTGCACCCAGGGAAAACTTTAGTAGCCACGGCGCCCTGGGCTGTATTTTTTTTCATCGTTTCTTTGAATTTCTTTTAGATTTTAACCAAATATTTTGCATATTTTCAGCCCTTTAGCTTTTAGTACCTTGTCCCTCCTTCCCATTTTAAAGCTGGACCTGAATGCACCTGTAATTAAAACCGTGCTTTATAAAAATAACTTCAGAAAAGGAAGAGATAAATATTAGAAGGCAAAAAACCTTTTATGGTGATTTTGTTGTTGATTGGGAAACATGATCTTACTTTTCGAGGCTACAAATTTGATGACATTTCATGGATTACAATCCAGCAAGCTGCGAAATTCAACGGCCAACGTTTTTTTTTTTTTTTTTTTTTTAATTCACAAAATCTACAACATAATTTTCGGTTAGTAATCTCCGCTTTATTTAATGACAGACTTTCATTGGTTAAATATCTATTAAGAAATTCTAGCATGTATTTCAAATAAAAATTGTTTCATTTAATCATGGAAAAATCTATCATTAAATAAAGTGATGATTATATAGAGAAATTATGACAGGTTTTTTGAATAAAAAAAACGCTGGCCACAGGATCCTGCAACTTCCAGGAATACGATCCCGGAAGAATTTCTCTCAATTGTCGAAATTTAAATATTTCCCTTGATGTCTAATTATGATAAGAATTTTGTAAATCATGGGAGTAAATTATTTTAGCAATTTTGGGCTGATAAAGCGAATTTCTTGGTGCACTTTTTTTGTCGAAACCTTTTAATAGTGAAATAGCAATTCAGCATTTTATGTATACATAAGTTCATTTTTTTAAGGATGAAAAATGCCTCTTACTACAAGGTACCTGACTCCGGAAAGTAATTGCTGTCAGACCTGAAAAGACCTGAAATGTAATTGCTGTCAGATTGTAACAAAAATTGAATTTGTCTCATTTTTAACTGACTGATAACTGATTCTTATTACGTTTAAGAAATAAACTTAAAAAAAAAAAAAAAAAAAGATTGAAGCTCTTAGCAGCACCACAGCAACTCTATTTGGCACTTAGTGCAAAAAACCTTCTTAGTTCTTATACCAACTTCCAGTGCATCAAAGGTAATAAATGGAATAAAAGTAGTTACCCCTTACTAATTCCGATAAAATTAATCATAAAACAATCTCTAGGAACCAATAGACTGGGTATAATGCCTACTAATTATTGTTATGTATAAATTAAGTTTCCGAAGACGGCTACATTTAAAAAAATTGTACCAACTTTGAATTTTCAAAAAGTAACACCCATTTTTGACATCTTATTTCAGTTTCTTGTATCCAAGCAGCCAGAAAATGGCATTGTTTATCCATATTATCTTAAATCTTGATAGAGTTAAAAGAGTTTCAATTTGAGGATGCTAAAGTTAAACCCATTTGAGAAACATTAATTTATATCTTCATAAAAGTCATCTAATTGATTCTTTATTAATTTATTAAAGATATACACTGAACAGACCCAAACATAGACATTTTTCTCTATTCAGAAACATTTTTTTTTAATTATTGAAACTATTAATAAATTCATATTAAAAAATTATGAATTACGGTATACATTAATTTTTGAATTAAATTCCAACCACAATCGTTAAACACGTCGATGTGTAAGTTTACAGCTTATTTGAATAAGTATTTTTCAAGATACAGAAAAATTTTGCCTTTCCATAATATAAGGGGAACGGCTTCTTTTATCAAAAGACCCAAAGAAAAAAAAATCGTAGATACTTACCGAAAACACTTTGTAGTATTATTTTAACTTTAAGTAAGTTTATTATAAATTTAAAATTACTGTATAATTTTACTGGTGACAAATTGAGTTTCTTTCGGTACTTTTTCTTCTAATATCTTCATTTTATTTTCCGAAATTTATGGATAAACGCCTAACATTGTTTGTTTTATAACTGTATTAAGATTTAAGAAAATTATCTAAACTATATTTCTTTCTTGTCTGGTAAGGATTCAAATAGGGTGTCAAAAATGGATGTTACCATTTGAAAAATCAATGTTCATGCATTTTTTAATATATAGACAATCCCCAAAGCAAAATTTATAAATAGCATATAATAGTCGATATTGTTACCAATCAATTGATATGTCTTTTTTATAGGTCATTTGCAGGAGAATTGGGAGGGGTGATCACTTTTTTCCCCATGGCCCATATAAGCCATCTATTGTCAAAAGAATAAAATAAAAAAGCGACAGCCTTGATATCACTTATCTACTATAAGCTAATCTGTGTTCAACTTGCTGGAACTTTTAGATATTACATGATTCGCTTTAGAAAATTGCATAACATTCAGTAGATTTTATGAAACTTTAAACACGCACGTAGAATATAGCGAAACCTTCTATTTAGACTATTTAGATTAGAGATATAATTTTAAGCCATTTTCATATTAGGTGCTATGCGAATGTGTTAAACCATGTCAAGCTGGATACAACACAAGCAAGTAAAATTGACGTGAGTTTGTTAACCTTTTCAACACGGCAGTACCTCATGTGAGTGGTCTACTAGATACATGATTCTATTTTTGTATTCTATTCTCACCACTATATTTTAAAAGTACATTTTTTAGTAAGTTTCTCTTGCTCACGTTGTCAAAGTGCAAATAAAAATGTTTCTTAAGAAAAAAGTCGTGTCAACCGAGAAATTCGTGTAAGCGATGCTTGTCCCTGGGAGAAGTACTTCGACCGCAAAGGGTTAAATATTTTTGCACCCTCTGAAAATCCAAGGTCTGCGCCCTTTTCCCTGGCCCAGTCCGACCCTGGCAGGAAGGGTAGGACTGGTACATTTGATACTTCAGACGACCACTGCAGCCTCAAGATTGCAGAATCTATCAAAGTCTGATACAACAGATCAAATTTTCAAAACTGTAACAAAATTGGAAAATGATGTAGTGAAAAGATCAATTGTTCAGTTATCTCAAAGAAAAGTGACAGATTATTTTAAATAAAGTTAAATTATGTAAGTATGGTAATTTCTTTTCATATTTTGTTTGTTCTGAGTAATTAATTATGTTATATTAACAATATTTTCATTAATTTGCTTTTTTACTGAATTAAAGAAAAGGTTTGTATTCGCATAAAAATATCAGGGGTGCAGAAAATGTTCTTACTCCCAACGTTTCCTCCAATTCATATGAAAATTTCCCCAAAGTTTTACAATATGTTATAGGCTTACATAAATTCTGTATTACAGTAGATATAGAATTTTTTTTCTCCAAAATTTCTCAACATATGTGCAAGTATATACAGTATATATTATTCTGTGATCGATTTTGTGAAAGTTGCAATATGGATCTTTCTATTTGTAGTGAAAATTTTTCTATCTTGGAAAATTATGTAATTGATTGTTAAAATCGAAATCAAACTTATATTTTTCTGCAAAATTTCCCCAGATCCTGGATCACTGATATTCTGCACCCCTGAAAAATATATTAAAAAAAAAAACTAAATTCAATTAATTATAAACAAGGGAATTTTTTTACCCAATAGAATGTTTAGACATCGGTTAATGCAAACTTTAGTTAGTTTGGACAAAAACAGGCCTCCCTTGGAAGTCTGCACTAATGGGAGTTGGCTGTATAATCACTGTATTGCCAAAAATCACCTGACACTCATCATTTTTCCTTGTTTGTTAAATATTTAAAGAAATATGTGACAAATTCTTCTGGAACTTTGGGAATAGAAAATATCTGATTTCACGGTTTTCATCGAAGATTTAATCTTGAGGGGTATTAGGTATAGGTCAAAATTGGGAAATTTCATTAGCGGCCACTGGCCGGTAGGACTAATTTTTTAAGTGGCCACTTTCTTTAAATTAGCAGCCACTTTTTTATTTCAAAATGCCTACAGTAAAATTTCCATAAGTATTAATCTAAAACTGAGTAGCCCAAATAAATTTGTTAATATAGATATATTGGAACCAAAAAAATAGAATCCTTGATGAAATGAAAGAATGTTTCATTATCTCCTTGTAAAAAAGTGGTCGGAAGGTGGCTGCTGGTAGACAATTTTTCACTAGCCACTTTTTTTCATTTACTGGCCCTGTGTCCGTTGGCTAGTGCTAATTTTGACCTTTACTATTAGGAGACCAACCCAGGGCCGAAACTAAAGGGGGACAGAAGGGGCATGTGCCCCGGGCCCCAGAACGAAGGGGCGCCAAATGAAGGATTATACCTTTGGAATGGATCATTTTCTTCTGATGGACTGATGGCTTCCATTATTATGAAACAGCCATTATAAATGAAGTGTTAGGTGAAGATGAAAGAGCAGTCATAAAAAGTTAGAACTCTGATTTTCTGGTCAGAATGGGAAGAAAAAAAATGGTCATAATTTTTTTTTCAAAAAAAAATTATGGCCATTTTTTTTCTTCCCATTCTGACCAGAAAATCAGAGTTCTAACTTTTTACGGCTGCTCTTTCATCTTCACCTGACACTCCATTTATAATGGCTGTTTCATAATAATGGAAATCATCAGTCCATCAGAAGAAAATAACTCGGTGAAAGCGGAAACTCGGTTAAGCAAGACTCAGTTAAGCATGACTCGGATAATTGGGACTATAACTGTATATTTCATTTTTAAAATGATCTTTAGAATATTTTTGTTGGTGTTCAGAGGGGAGTCATGACCCCCGTGACCTCCCCCTTGGATCCGCTATTGTATTTTACGTAGTTCAGTATTACATATTTTAAGATTACATATTTTAAATTTTAAAATAAGTCGGCTATTAGAAAATTAGTAAAATTCTCTTTGTAAATAAATATACTTTGCGGAAGAAGGGGGGGGGGGGGGGGGTGCCAAAATCCATGCTTACCCCGGGTGCAAAAAAGGCTAGTTTCGGCCCTGGACCAACCACAAATTGAAGGAGAGAGATATTTGTGATCATCCTGTAAATTAAAATGCTCAAAATGATCTACAGTTGCAACACATTACTATGTGAATATTGTACATTTGTATAAGTATAGCATGTATATTTATGGAGCAAGGCTCGAAATGGAAAAATCCACGAACCGGAATGATATTTCAAAATTATATTTGACTAATTTCTTTTTTTTTTTTTTGAAAGTACAGTAAAGTCCCGATTATCCGAGTTTCTGCTTTAACCGAGTTATTTTCTTCTAATGGACTGATGGCTTCCATTATGATGAAACAGCTATTATAAATGAAGTGTTAGGTGAAGATGAAAGAGCAGCCGTAAAAAGTTAGAACTCTGATTTTCTGGTCAGAATGGGAAAAAAAAAATGGCCATAATTAAAAAAAATATATATATATATGCTGTTTCATCATAATGGAAGCCATCAGTCCATCAGAAGAAAATGATCCATTCTAAAGGTATAAGTTCGATTGAAAAAAAAACAATTTCATTCCCGGTATTTCTTAAAAGTGATGGAAATGTACATCAAAGAAATGTTACAAGCACCATAAAAAGGATTGAATTAAGTGAAAATTTATATTTCATCTCCTTAGTTGGTGACAATTTGTGTAAACTCGATTTATACAAGTTTTTTCCTTATCCGAGGTGAGCTTGGTCTCTATTAACTCGGATAATCAGGACTTTACTTATAGCAAATTTATATTTAACCATAGAAAAACCAATTTTTAAAAATGCATTCAAGATTTTACATAATTAGAAAAAAAAAACGTTACAGAGAGCATAGTAAGCTATATCTATGAAACTGTAATAATATTTTTTAATAATTCCACAAACCGGAACAATATATTCCATACTTTCATGAACCGGAACAATATTTGTCACAATTTCACAAACTGGAACATTGTTCTGGTTTGCTCCGGTACATTTTGAGCCCTGTTATGGAGACATAAAGGCTTCTTTAAACAATTCAAGACATTTTTCACATTTATTCTTAGATTGGTTAGTTTGTGACTGCTAAATGCCCTGTCGGCCTTCGTCCTGTATAGTGTCCTCATTATAGTGATTGTCACTTTAATTTCTAAGATTTAGATATAATACACTTTCATTTCTGAAGAAAACGTAAATGATAGTAAAAAACAGTGCCCTCTGTTGGCAAGGCCTTGATCTATGTTAAATAATATACAACTGAATTTTGTATGTAAAGCATTTCAAAATCGCCCAATTAGAAGCCAAGATTATACAGCACCTTTTAGCGAAATCCATGTAATTATGCATCTCAGCATGGGCATAATGTAAGGCATTGCACACTGTAATTTAATTTAAAGAATTTTTGGACAGAGTCAAGTTTCAATAGAATTTTTCTTTTCAATTCCTGGACTTTCTGCTATTAAATTAGTATGCTGAATCTTATATGTAATCTTTTTTTTTTTTTCTTTATCAAAAGTAGGGTTGGAATTATACTCTTAATCCATGTAAAAGTGAAATAACGTACAGCTAATAAAGTAAAGCAACGTAGAAGTGTAATGCATAAACAATATTTTCGCAACTTGGATTTTAAATAGAAGAAAATACCGTCAGTTCGAAATTAAATACCTTAATTTATAAAAATACCTTTTTTTTTCTTCATACAGACCAAACTCTTTCATATAACTTTAGTAACTTGCTATGTTACTTTAAGATGAATTTGATAACTTCAGCTTATGGAAGAGTGCCAAATACTGTAACATAGAATCTAGGGAGAAAAGTGACTGGAAAAAACGTGGCTGGGAAAAAAAGTGACAGAAAAAACAAAAGCAGAAAAAAGGTGACAAGGGAAAAAAGTTACCGGAAAAAACTTGACATGGAATTGATAAATATTGAACTTATTCATAAATAATTACTAAAAACTAACAAGGTAACAAATGTCTGATATTTTCAATACAATGTTGCATCTTATAAATTTGTTTTCATAAGTTACTTTACAATTATAAGCATTGGGGAATCAACAGAGATCTGCTTGCAAGGGCGTGCTGAGATAAATAGTTTGTTAAAAAAAAAAAAAAAAAAAAAGATCCCCCCCCCCCGCTCTGCTCCATTTTTTTTTATAATTGTTGCTTGTAATTTTTTAAAGTCTTCCCACTGCTTGAAGCTGATTTTTGGGAGCAAATTTTATTGAAATTGGACCTATTTCTTTTTAATAAAACGATTATTTTAAATTTTATGTAATAATGTTACTAATATTATAATTAATTTTAATTTTTTAGCTGACAAAACAAAGCTTTTTTGCATTTGTCTTTTATTATTATTTTTTTAATTATCTTTTTCCTCTGTCTTTCCCAGAAAATAAGTTTAATAATTTTTTGTCTTAGTTTTACTATTAATTATATTAATAGTTTTAAATCTCACTAACTTTAAATATAAAATAAATATGCAGATAAAGGATAAATTTCAGGTTATAGCTAATATTAAATATAATGATAAACTGAATATATAATATACTGTGTGTTGAGTTTATTTTAAAGTAGAAATTTGTAATTTATATTAATTTTAATAATTTAATTAAGGGTGTTCTCAAATCCAAAAGGGCAACTTTCTGACATAGGTTTTAATTTATTTTTGTTCGAAAATGCATGAAACTAGCTGGTGTTGTTGTTCAGAAATTACGTAATTGAGCTTTTTTTTTTTTTTTTGCAAACGCAATAGATCTTTCAGAAAATAGTGTCAAAATGGGCGTTTTGAAACGAATTTCTGCATGAAGGAAGAAAGAGCACTCAAGTGCGGGCGAAAAACGCGTTTGTCACGTGATGAAATTCGCTTATAACTCAATAGGTAATTGAGTGATCTAAAAATGGAGAAAACAGTTCAATTCCAAGTCGCTTCCATGGCCAGGCTTTCCAATTTTATACCTTTCCGTTAAAAAATGAATTTGTAAATGTGTCAAAACGTTTTGTGCATGTTGAGCAGAGCAGTTAAGAACAGCCTTAAGAATAGATTGAATTAAAAAATATATTTAATAAAATATTAATTTAATTTTTATACTAAAATTACTAACTATTTTAATAATTAATTAATAGCAATTATTCATCAATTAAAGTTTTTATTCAAAATTTTTTATTTATTATTCCCCCCCCCCCCCCTAAAAAATTGAAAAATCAGTCAAAAATTTAAGTCTAAGTAATTATTATGTTTTTGACTGATGGCATTATTAATTATTATTAATTAATAATAGTAATTATTAATAACATTGTACAAATACGTAAAAGTATTTTTTAACGGTGTTATTATTTCCCAGATGCAGATTTAGATTTTTTTAGCACAATTATAGTTTGCAATTAAAAAAAAACTAGATATTATTAATTAATTAGATTTAAAGAGCAAGAAAATATGGTAAACTAACTAATAAATAAATAAATAACATATTTATCTTTAGAAATATTATCATTTTTATATAATCTAATGACATTATAGTAACCGAAAATTAAAAAAAAAAAATTATATCTGCATTACCCTATAATAACTATTATATAGCTCATGTAATATTTTTTAAACAATTGATAAACTAATTATGTAAACAATTAATAATTGAAATAATTTTGAATTATTACTAATAAATACATTGATAAAAACAATTTGTAACGCTCGAACAATACACACTCCATCATATTTGTTCTCCTTTTCTTTTTTTTTTCTTTTCCTTCAAAAGAACTGACAAGCTGAGTAAATTAGACTTTACGAGAGAGAAGAATGTTTACAAAGTTGTTGCCGACAAGGCATTTGAGCTATGCTGTATTTTAAATTAACTGAGTTATTTTGTAAATAGTAACATGTAAATACGATGTAAATATTAAAACTTATTAGTTGATGATATAGTCTAAGATCTGGTCTATGGAATATATACCCTCATTTGTTATTTAATGATAACAAAGAATATATGTTAGATAATGTATAGATTGATACATTGCAAATAGGTTGCCTAGCTAAATCACGTGCCGATAATGTTAAACAATAAAGTGTTTAATTAAATTTTTTTGATCAACTTCCTCGTTTTGTTATTTATGAAAGTCGAGAATCAGCTGAGAGAACATACCCCGAGGAATTCAAAAAATAAGGGTTGCCTACTCTCGACTCTGCCCAACTATGGGGTTGCCAGGTATAAACAGGTAAGTAAGCGTTGTTAATATACCCTCATAAGTTATTTAATCGAATTACACATCAAATGAAAGCTTATTTTATTCCCATTCCAACCGTATTAGGTTGCCTTATCAAAAAGTTGCCTGAATCCATGGTTGCCTAGATTTAAGATGTTCAATTTTCTGCGTGAGCGTTGAGCGTGACAGAGAAGCGTTGCGCGCGCAATTCCATTTGACAGACAAAGATGCAGCGAGGCATAGATTAACATACAAGATCGGACAGTTCTATAGAGCGTAATGGTAATGCAATTGCGATAGCAGCGCCTTTAGTGATTATGGGGAAGAAACTTCCCTTTCTTATAATATCTTTGTTATTTAGCGTCAATCTTATTGTAATATTTCTTTTTTTAATGTTGCATGTTTACGTTTTCAACAGAATGTTATACCGATACATGAACATAGAATAGATATTCTATTTTATATATCTAATATTTATTCTATGTTCATGCATGGATATATATATATATATATATTGTACATGATGGGTGAAAGATTTAAGCGCCACGAAAAACAAGCTGAAATTTTCGTCTTGAATATTATACGTCAAGTAAATATGATATAATTGGATTTAAAACCATATAAAGCGATGGTGTAATATAAAAATATACGAAATATTGCACTTTACAGGTCCCAAAAATTTTTATAAATATTCCCATTTGGTAGAAAAATTTTTACAGCTGATGTTTTATTAATTTATGAAGTTTATTATATTAAACAATCGTTACAGTAATCTTTCAAAATTTACACATTTTCACTTTCTCGGTGACTTTCAACTTTGCTCAGTGAGCATGGGAAGACGGCTCAATACTATCTCCAGCACTGTGAGTTCATTAATTTGTTTCTTCGGTTTTCAAGAAGCATCCGGTGTAGTGATTTTGAGCTGTACATAGACTCCATTTACAACATGTCCGATTTGTTCTTTTCATTGAACCAGCCAAATTATGCCTGGTGGTCCATTATGTACGTCAACATTCTTATGGAGGCGCAGAACAGCAATTCGCGTGTGGTATCTGAATTTAGACGAGGAGCATTTGGTATCCGACGTACCAAATCTGAATTCTCCCGATCACCGGTTGACTTGACGTTAGAACAAACCATTAATGCTGATGCCTCAAATCAATTAACATATAATCTTGCAGCAGAGTCTATATCAGCGCGACAAAGATGGGCACTTAGTGACAGCATAAGGACCAAAATTGTATCCACCGTTAAAGAAAATGTCGGTCTATCACAAAAAGATGATACCTGTCATGCCTTGCAGAAGGCTCGAATCAAAAAGGATAGCGAAAGTCTTCAGAGTTTCATTAAGACTATAAGAGATACGCTGAATCCTTTCGTTGAGAGCATAGATAAAAATATTCTGTTCAATATTTCAACTGGTAAGGCAGCATCTACTGAAGTTTGCGATTTTCTAATCAACGTTAAGTCGTTTGGAAATCAACAAAAAATGACATTTATTTCAGAATGCAATTCCACTCCCGGAAGGTTCGGAAGACCGATAAAGCGTAGCAAAATCCAGAATTTCGCTTCACAGTCTGCCGTCAAAGCTCAAACCAGCAAAGATAAAACTCAAAAGGCCGTTCTTAAAATGGAACGAGACATCTTTGGCCGATTACTTGCGATTAGTATTGAGAAAGACATCAACATAGAATATTGCTTAATGTTTCCATTAGCGCCTGTGCCGCCTGTTCTTTTCTCGTGTACTGGTGACTTGCTAAAAACTGACAAATCCAAAACTAGCCCAAATATTAAAGTCTAACGTCGAAACAGTTGAGCCTACTGGTATCGATATTGAAATAATAGACGGTTTTTATTACCTGTATATAATCGGATCATCTATGCCGCAGACATTTGACAAGATTGCTGAATCGATCTTAATAAAATTGTGCTCAAGTAATGCCCCTGAAATACACATAATTTTTGATAGACACATAACGCCCTCTATCAAAGACTGTGAACGGCAAAGTCGACTGGAGTTCGATAGACCGTATGTCATCCTAGGACCTCTTCAACCAAGACCTAGCGATTTTCTCGGAAATCTCAAAAATTACCGTTTCAAAGAAGCCCTGGTACAATTCTTGGCTAATTACTGGGAAAATGATAATCTACTTTCAATAATCCAAAACAAAAAAAAATTCATAACAGTTGGAGAACACTGTTTTTCTTACCATACTGTCGGAAAACACGTCATGAAGCTTGAAGAAGAAGATTATTTATGTTAACATTAAGAGGAAGATACGCGGATAATGTTTCATATATCAAAAGCGCCACCTAATTCGAAAATATTGGTCAAAGCAAATGATACCGATATCTTGGTAATTTTACTGGCCACTATCCACAAAATTACGCAGACTCAAATTTGGTTGGCGGGTTCATCATCAAAGAAAAGCAATAAGAAATATCTTGATTGCATTAACTGTATCGAGCTTGCAATGAAATTGGGTTTTACTTTATGCCTGGGCCTGCCAGCTTTCCACGCATTTACGGGCTGTGATTACACAACGGCTTTTTATAACAAGTTGGAAATTGCTCGTCAAACGTGGCAAATAAGGTGCGTTCGTACTATAACTAGTTTTAGAATTATTTTTTGCACCCCATATTGTACTGAATGTGTATTTATTTGCAATTCATAAGTGCATAGTCTGTAACATCATTAAAATGCACTTGCAATATTTTTTTCCCATTCCCCTTAATGTAACGGAAAACTTTTGACTGTCCCTGTAATTAAGCTATACATCCGATTTTCATGAAATTTGAAATGGCTCGACAAAATTTTGCAGCAATTATATATTTAAAATTTCAGCCCATTCGGAAAGCTGCGGAAAGCTGTAACATCATTAAAATGCACTTGCAATAATTTTTTCCATTGGCTTTAATGTAAAGAAAAACTTTTGACTATCCCTGTAATTAAACTATACATCCGATTTTCATAAAATTTGAAATGGCTTGACAAAATGTCGCAATAATTATATGTTTAAAATTTGAGACCATTCGGAAAGCTTTAACATCATTAAAATGCACGTGCAATAATTTTTCCCATTGGCCGTAATGTGAAGAAAAACTTTTGACTGTCCCTGTAACTTAACTATACATCCGATTTTCATAAAATTTGAAATGGCTCGACAAAATTTTACAACAATCATATATTTAAAATTTCAGACCATTCGGTTGGGTAGTTTTTGCTCTATTATATGCGGACGGACGGGCAGACAGACGGACTGAACGACGACTATAGGTGCTACGTATTTATATAATTACGAACGCACCTAATAAAGGAAAAGTCAAGCTTTATAAAATATTTTCAAGACGAACGGATTTCCAGGAAATATTCGCATCATCGACGGATCCAGTAGATGTACTCCTAGAAGATAAAATTCAACCTGTTCAGGAGTTTACTGCCTTTCTTTATGGGATCAAGCAATGTTATAATATCAATGACGCTAGATATCAGCTGTTCCAAAAAACATATTCAATGAACAAAGACAAAGTACAGTTCATGAAGAAGATTAAAGGCATCGACTCCAATATGATACCACCGTGCTGGATCTCACTGAAACAGAAAATTTTGTGCACAATATATATTAATTCTATGTGGCTTCATGCAACCAATGCATGCTGCGTTAAAGTCAATCCTGAAGATTGTGGTTGGTTTAGGGATGGTTATTTGAAGCCTTCGTGGTTTAAAGGAGATCCAACACACTTACAAGTTAAAGACGTATTAAGAGAATCGAAAAACAGAGAAAACGATGAAGAATTAGATTGTGACATTTCTGACGATTCTGAATGTGAATAAGTGTTTTATATAAAACATTTGTATTTTGTTATTGATAAATTTATGTATTAAAATAAAAATATTTATATCATTATGTGATATTTTATTTAACTTTTATCAGCATTTAATCCGCGCTTAAACTATCGAAAAAATCTCTTTTTGAAAAGCGGACATTTTGAACGGAAAAATTTATTATTTCATAATTATGTATTGATTAATGATTGATAAATGAATGTGTGAGTGAAAAAATATTTCATATCATCTTTAATATTTACACTATCAGAGAAATCTTAAAACAGAATTCGCTGCATCTTTGTCTATCAAATGGAATTGCGCGTGCAACACTTCTCTGTCACTCTCAACGCTCACGCTGAAAATTGAACATCTTAAATCTAGGCAACCATGGATTCAGGCAATTTTTTGATAAGGCAACCTAATACGGTTGGAATGGGAATAAAATAAGCTTTCATTTGATGTGTAATTCGATTAAATAACTTATGAGGGTATATTAACAATGCTTACTTACCTTTTTATACCTGGCAACCCCATAGTTGGGCAGAGTCGAGAGTAGGCAACCCTTATTTTTTGAATTCCTCGGGGTATGTTCTCTCAGCTGATTCTCGACTTTCATAAATAACAAATCGAGGAAGTTGATCAAAAAATTTTAATTAAACACTTTATTGTTTAACCTTATTGGCACGTGATTTAGCTAGGCAACCTATTTGCAATGTATCAATCTATACATCATCTAACATATATTCTTTGTTATCATTAAATAACAAATGAGGGTATATATTTCTTATACCGGATCTCGTACTAATAAGTTATCCAGTTTATTTTGTAACATAAGAATAGTTTCCACCCCGGATTCTGAATAATATGTTACAGAAGTGGCTCCCCAACGTCTGGCACGAACAGAAGCAAGATATGAAGGATTTTTGAGATTTTTTATTAACAATATAGCTGCTTCCAACAACAACTGCAACGGACTGAAATGGCATCAGGACCGAAATGGTGGGACTAAAATATCCTGTTTCCTAATTTGCACGTATCAAAAATCAAGTAGTGATGTAAATATGCATTTTCATATGAGAATATGCAGGACTTTTCTCAATATTTGCATTCTTAAATATCAAAAATATTCGTATTCCCGTTCGCGAATGCCAAAAATCAAGTAGAGCTGTAAACAAGCATTCTCATATGCGAATATTCACACCATTTTTCAAAATTCGCATTTGTAGACATTGACTTAAAATATTTGTATTCGCCTGGCTGTGTTATAACGGCTCCATACCGGACAAAGTACTAGCAGCACCAAATGGTCCCATTTTATCCATCTTCCCTTTTTTCCGGTCACGTATTTTCCTTGTCATGTTTTTTCCATTCTTGTTTATTTTGTCCTCATTTTTCCTATGACATTTTTTCTGGTCACTTTTTTTCCGGTTACTGTATAAATATGAGTTAATCAAGTTACTTTCTTTAACATCTTTTTAAGTTGTACTACACACAACATAATATCAAATAAAATACATTCTACTTCGCAAGTACAAAGTGCTTTTTCAATAAATCTAAAAAGATGGCAATTTTGGGTTTGTTTTTCATATTTAACTCAAAGTTAAAAGAAAAAACTTTGAATACGTAAGAAAATTTATCTCATGACAATTAGAACTGATTATTTCAACCACTAAAGTTTAGATATTATTTAAGTTCATCGCTAATACAATCTATTAAAATCAAAATATTATTTCTTATTTAATAGTGGTTGAAAGTTGAAACTAACTTTGCAAAAGCATTGATCTCTCTCTGTGAGTTCAAAATAAAATTTCTTTTTCAGAAAGTTTAGTAGAATTTTTTACAAAATGAAATTTGTATTTTGTATTTGAAAATTTTCAGAGTTGGAATTGGGGAAAATTTTTTTTATAAATTAATATATGGATTTGGGGGCCCCTTGAGGTCCGGGGTCCATGGGCAAAGTCTCGATTTGCCCATACAATAATAAGGGCCTGCTTGCACATATTTTCATTGTAAATTAGGTTGACTATTTTGTTTTTTTTTTTTTAGGGTGAAAATTTTTTACAACAAATCGATGAAGATCTGGATTATGCTTTTGCTTTGGCACTCCAAACTCAGTATGAAGATGAAGCAAAAGAAAATATAATTTCTGTTTCAGAAGTGAGTTTATGATTTTGAGCATTTATAAATTGTAATTTTTTTAGATATGTTAAAGTAAATTTATCATTGTGTATTTTAGTAACAGTTTCATATCATAGTAGTCATTAAGCATTTTTTGAGACAATTCTTTTTCTTTTTGAAAAAAAGAAAGAAACCTTTAAATGGAGCTTTCTTAAAGTTTTTTTACCAATTGAATTGAGAGGAAAGTCACAATACTAACAAAAATTATTTTATTTAAAGTGTTAATATAAGAATTTAAATTATCAGTGGTTAAGTATTTTCTTGTGATTTTGAAGAGTCCTCAAATCTGCATTTTCAAGCATTTTAATATTTGTTTGTCATTCAGTTATAAATTAATATTAATTGTCAATTCCTTAATTATACTTCTTTAAGTTTTAAAAAGGTAAATTATTAAATAGGCATCTTCTTACAAGGAGAGGGCCAACCTTGTTAATCACAGATTTTGATTATTTTAATATATGTTGTAGGGTAGAGATCCTCTTAGTGTCAGGTTAAACAGATTTTATCCAACGCTCCTTAGTTCTTGTGAAACTGGGGGGTCTAATAATAGTACACAACTTAAATACTTACATTGCAACCGCAATGATAGGTTGGTCGTAGCTCAGTTGGTACGGCGTTCGCTGGCTGATCTGCGGGACCGGGTTCGGTACCCGAACGGGCTACATTTGTTTTTCTCATTTTTTGTTTTATAAATATATTTGTAATTATAATTTAATAATTTCAATTACAAATTTTAATATCATACATTAATTATAATATTAACAAACTTAAATTTGTCATTTTTTATTTTTAAACTGTTATTTCTCATCCTTTAGAGAGGTTTAAAAAGAAATTGGATCTATTATTGAATGATGAAAATTCCAAAATCGTGACAAAATATGTTGTGGTGCCATCTAGTTATGCCAAAATAAAAGAATATTTAAATAAAATAAAAATAATAGCAGAAAGAAGATAAAGGTGAAAGTAAAATAATTGAAATCGCAAGCATATGTATTACAAATTTAAAAATATTTAATATGCAAGAAATCGGTTGTAATTTAATTCTGATGCTAATTTGTAATATAATTATGCTTGTTACTTTAAAAACAGAATAATAGTATTATCGCATTGACTTCCTTTGTTAAAGCAATGCGCAAATGATGTTTCATTAAAATCACGAATTGATACAATTGTTCAATATCATTGCATCGATAAAGAATATATGAAATACATTTCAAAAGTGATTTTTAAACAATTAACAGTTTTATGATGTTTTATACGACTATTTAGTTAAAAGTAAAAAATTAAATAGGTTAAAATTATAATTGATATACAATATTATATATTTTAATTGACAGTGAGATTATTAATTATACTTACAAGTATATTTATAAAACAAAATGAGAAAACAAATGTAGCGCATTCAGGTATCGAACCCGGGCCCACGGATCAGCCGGCAAACGCCACACCAACTGAGATACGGCCAACCTATCATAGCGGTTGCAAAGTAAGTATTTAAGTTGTGTACTATTATTAGACTCCCCGATTTCTCAAGAACTAAGGAGCGTTGGATAAAATCCGTTGTACCTGACACTAAGGGATCTCTACCCTACAATATATATTAAAATAATCAAAATCTGTGATTAACAAGGTTGGCCCTCTCCTTGTTAGACCGGAAAATATCCAGTTACTAATTATCACATGGCAACTAAACAACAACAAAAAAATGCGGTGACAAATAAAATGAACAACTAACCACCTTTTTCCCAAAAATATTTTAAAAGTGTTCCAACTTTTTTAATAAATTGTTTGATTTACATTTTTTGTACTCAGGGCCCCACATTTTAAATGATCGCCATTTAACTCTCTTAACCGTTGTAATTATATATATATAAGGAATTTTAATATGTTTAATCTTAGTTAAACAAGAATTACAATTAAGATTGTATGTGAGAATGAATCCATTCATGTAGGTTTTATCGATTTTCTGCATTATTTTAAATTAAGATCAAATATATTTCTCTTCAAATAATTTTTTTTTTGCAATTATGAGACTAATTCATATAAAAATTATTATAAATTTAACTTGGTAATTATATAAATCAAATACGGTACATGTGTATAACTAAAGTGGTATGTATATCAGTAAGCTAACTTTAGGAAACTAAATTTAATGTAAATGAGCTAACTACTTAAAATAAACTAAAAATACCTAAATTAAAAAAAAAAAAATTCCACCTCCTTGAAAAAAACAAACAGCTTTTTGGTTTAAACCGGATGTTTTTGTTGTTTAAACTAGGTTTTTTTTCTGTTGTTGCTTTTAAAATATCATTTCGTATTGCATGTACAGTAGAACCCCACTGATCCGAAATTCTGGTTAATCTGAACTGATTTTATTTTCAAAAATTATACTTGAACAAATTGAAAAACAGAATTTAAAAAAGTACTCAATAATGTAAAAGAAAAACATTGTATACACAAACATAAAATGAAAATGTGTACTGTAGACCTACTTGTAGAAGCCATCTTAAAAAAAATCTCGAATATCTATTTGTTTACCAGCCACTATAAAATACTTTTCTAAAATGCAAAAAATATGTAATTCAAATGATAAAAATTTATTTTTCCTTTCAGCAGTTTGATTTCGCAAATTACCTACAGAAATACTTTTTTCTTCACCTCTCGTCGATGTGGTGATTGAGCTAGTTATAGATTTGCGATTTTGAACCGTTTGTAATGCGTTGTTACGTAATTCCTCATTCTGAAGTTCCATTGGATTATTATAAATACCGGGAGTGATTAAACGGGAATGCTATTTCTTTTTTCAGAAAGTCGTGCTGGATTACAGGGTGTTTACTGTATTACTGAGTACTTATAACTTACATTCTTTTATAGCACTAGGGGGCTCTGCCCCTATGAGCTACGCTCGCCAACCCCCGTTTAGACACTGCAGACTCTAAAAGCACGCTAATTTGATTGGCTTTAAAAAGATTTTGGAAGATTGAATTATAATTTAAAAAACAGTGGCGATCTCCCTATAAATGGGTTTCTATTCATTTCTCTTTGATTGGGGAATTTTAAGGCCAAATCAGCTGCTGTTAAAAGATACAATGGCTGTTTTCGTCTTTGATTAAATAAAATCAGTTAAACATTTCAAAATAATCTAATATAAAATGAATTAAGTAAACAGAGTCTTTGTCTCCCGGTATTTTTTAACAAAGCAAAAAGAAAGTTCTTTTAAATAAGACATTTTTAATGTATAGTTTTTAATTTGACGTAATTTTCACCAAGCTTTTCTTTCTATTTTTAATATTCATGTGAAAATGCTTTTGTTAGAAATGAAGTATTATTTGCGTTGTCCTAACAAAAATAGTTGAAAAGATCATCTCAAAATATGAAATAAATGTGTAATTTTTAAATTTAAACTGTTTTGCAATATTATTTTTTGTTCATTTTACGTAATAAGTGTGATGTGACGTAATTTCTCCTATTTAAGACTTCTAACACATGTTAATGAATTTATTATTTTACGATATCCTTTCTCATTTAAAATTCATGTGTAAATATAGTTTTTATGACGTAATTTTCAATAAGTTTCTGCTTTTTATATGTAATTATCTATTTCTAATTTGAAAGTTTTTTCTGTTTATAATAGTCACGTGTAAATAAATTTTTAATTTGAAGCAAACATTATTGTTTGCGCTGTTTATACAGTTGCAACAGTTTAAAATAATACCATTTTCTAAAATATGTAAAAAATATCTCTCAAAATGCTGAAAATTTGAATTTAAAACAGAAATAAAACCTCAAAAAATGAGTCAAATAAAAAAAAATAAATGCAGCCTGCACACCGGGAAATTATAACGTATAAAATTATCTAAAAATGATTAAATTCCAATGTATTGTTTTTGCTCCTATAAAACTTTTTTAATGGAACAATTTTGTCCAACTTTATCATTAAATATCTCTTAAAATAATTCTTCGATTTGAAAACTGTCTGTATCAGCGTGTTTATCAAACATTTCTCTATAATACCACCGATTTTCATATTTTTGTATGCAATATTTTTCTTAATATTAACGAAGAAAGACCTCCGGTCACAAAAAATTAAAAACCGGTGGCGGTGACAGCGTTAGTTACTTTTTTTTTTTGAATAGAAAAACACATCTTTTTCTTCTCTATTTTTATCAGAATTTCGGGTAATCCGAACTGGCACCAGTCCCAATTAGTTCGGATTAGCGGGGTTCTACTGTACAGGTATATTATGTCAGATATTAAGTAATTGTCAGAGCATAACCTCTGGCTTCCTTTGCAAAATTACACTTTTGTGAACACGATAGTGCCCAAAATATTAATCGCATTGATACCAAAATTAGACTGGAAGTCAGTAGTGTCGAAATCTTGCTGTAGATTGAAAATAAAATATTCTTCAACTCTAACTGTCGAGACATCAGCCCAAAAATTCTCAATTTTCTCATGGACATAACATTGTGACTGTTGAAATTATTAATTAAAACATTAGCTCCATTATTGTAAGTTATGCATTTTAACCTGAATGTTGTCTGCAATCATAATGACATCATTACCAACACGCTTGTCTGTGATTTATAATATAGATTGACTTTTAGACGTTTTACTTATGCACGTGTGTTTTTTCGTTTTTTAAGTATGAATTGATTGGTAGCCAAATTAGACCTTACATTCTTTGTAACTTCAAATCAGTGTAATTTGGTTTGAATTTTACATTTATCAAAAGTAAAAGAAATCAAATACAAATGTAGATAATGCAAATTTGGGTACTTCCGTATTCACCACATGTCAGCAGATTTGACCAAAGAAATTAAAAAAAAATAGTATCATGTATTTATTCATTATATGCAAATATTAATAATAATATGTATATATGAGTATGTTTGTTTGTATTTGCATGTATATAGGAAAATATATAGATGTATAGGGAAATTTCCATAGTCTGGTTTGCAGATAACTGCTGCATTTTAGCGAACGTTGTTTGACGTGAGTGTGGCACACAGGGATGCCACTTTTCTGGCAAATGGCGGATTTTCACTTTTTTTAATTTTTAAGAATCTGCGATTTTCGTCAAATGATCGTGGGAAAAACTGATTTTCATCAATTGATCACAGGGGAAATTTTGCTGTTTTTGTCAAACAATCACAAAATAAAACCACGATTTTCATCAAATGATCGTGATATCAAACAGCGATTTTCATCAATCACAAAATTAAACGGCGAATTCCATTAATTGATCATGAAATCAAACTGCAATTTTCGTGAAATGATCCCGAAATAAAATTATGATTTTCGTCAAATGATCCTGAAATAAAACATCGATTTTCGTCAAATGATCTTGATATCAACCTGAGATTTTTGTCAAACGATCTCTATATCAAACAACAATTTTCGTCAAAGCGATCCTGAAATAAAATCACTATTTTCGTCAAATGGTTGTGAAAAAACCCTGCAAAATTTCGCTATTCATTCATGGAATAAAACAGTAAAGTTCTTCAATCGATTGCAGAGAAAATTGTGAATTTCGTCAATCGGGAACTAAAAAATATCGTACATTTTATTAATCACTAGGGGGCTCGGCCCCCTACGAGCTACGCTCGCCAACCCCCGTCCAGACACCGTAGACTCTAAATGCACGCTAATTTGATCGGCTTTAAAAAGATTTCGAAAGATTGAATTATAATTTAAAAAACAGTGGCGATCTCTCTATAAACAGATTTCTATTCATTTCTCTTTGATTGGGGAATTTTAACGCCAAATCCGCTGCGGTACTACTTGATTATCCCGTCGACCAATTTCGCCAAATTATATAAATCGCCAAATTATACAAATTGATATAATTTTTATTTTAAATAACGAAAAAACAAATAAATTAGTACAACATTAATAAAAATACAAATAAAACGTCGAAATAAAAATAACTTGATGACGTAGACACGTGTAACAACATTTCAAAATAAGCTAATATAAAAGGAATTAAGTAAACAGAGTCTTTGTCTCCTGGTATTTTTTAACAAAGTGAAAAGAAAGTTCTTTTAAATGAAACATTTTAAATTAATCGTTTTTAATCTGACGTAATTTTGACCAAACTATTCTTTCTCTTTTTAATATTCACGTGAAAATACTTGTGTTAGAAATGAAATATTATTTGCGCTTTCCTAACAAAAGTAGTTGAAAAGTATCCTTTTAAAATATCAAATAAATGTCCAGCGCAATTTCTAAATTTAAACCGTTTTGCAATATTATTTTGTTTCATTTTATGTAATAACTGTAATGTGACGTAAATATGACGTAATTTCTCCTATTTAAGACTTCTAATGCATGTTAATAAATTTATTGTTTTACAAATTCCTTTCTCTCTTAAAATTCACGTGTAATTATAGTTTTTATGACGTAATTTTTAATAAGTTCCTGCTTTTTGTACATAATTATTTAATTCTAATTCCAAATGTTTTTTTTCTGTTTATAATAGTCACGTGTAAATAAATTTTTAATTTATTTACACGTATAAATATTTTTTTTTTTTGAAGCAAACATTATTGTTTCTGCTGTTTATACAGTTGGCAACAGTTTAAATTAATATCACTTTCTAAAATCTGTTAAAAATATCTCTAGAAGTGCTGAAAATCTGAATTTAAAATAGAAATAAAACCTCAAAAAATTAGTCAAAAAATAAAAATTAATGCAATCTGCACTCCGGCAAATTCTAACGCATAAAATGATCTAAAAATGATTAAATTCCTATGAACAGTTTTTGCTCCTATAAAACTTTTTTAGTGGAACGATTTTGTCCAACTTTAGCATTAAATATCTCTTAAAATAATTCTTCGATCTGAAAACTGTCTGCATCAGCGTGTTTATCAAACATTTCTGTATAATACTACCGATTTTCATATTTTTGTATGCATTATTTTTCTTAATATTAACGAAGAAAGACCTCCGGTCACAAAAAATTCAAATCCGGCGGCGGTGACAGCGATAGTTACTTTTTTTTAGAATAGAGAGATTCATGGAAAAAAAATCGTGAGTTTCGTCAATTGGTCACAGAAAAAACATGAAGTTTCATCAATTGGTTACGGAGGAAAATCATCAATTGCTCCCAAAATTTACAACCTATTTTCTGCATAGGAATTACAAAAAAAGAAAAAGAAATTCCTTAATGATTTAGTGCCAACAAAAATTGCAACAAGACTTCTAGTATTCGATTTTTCTCCTTCCACAACATGACCTTCACAAATTGTTAAATTTATTTTATTAAAATTGAAAACTTAAAAGAAAGACCTTTTAATGTAGTATATCTTGCATATATATTTTTTTTATTTTGATTTTTATAGACATTTTTTGTCGTTCTAATAGCAAAATTCCATCACTGGGTTCACTGAATCTGTTGCTGGGTCATCTCAATTGATTTAAAAGGATGCAGTATAAAATTCCTCACTGAGTTCATTGACATCTGTTGCTGGGTTACCTCATTTGATATAAAATACTGTGAACTAAAGAAAAATTATGTTTATTTACTTTTATAGGTTTTCATGCACAATGAATTAACAACATATTTCAGACTGTTTGGCCAATATGCATTTATAAAGATGCAAATGTTAAAGGTTAACAAAAAAAAAGTTTTTGTTTTCTTTCTTTTTTTTTAAGTAAGTTAATCCGTGTTTGCCACGGGCACAAAAAAGGCTAGTTTTGGCCCTGAAACACATAATTTACTGATACCAATATATAGAAGTTGACATACACGATTAAATCCAGGGGAAACATTTGAATAATCGTGCCAGAACTAAGTTTTTCATGGTTTTTTAAGAAAATTGAAAAAATTGTCCTATTTTTGAAATGGCGTACTGCTCTTGCTATTGAGTATATGAAAAAGTTGCAAAATGAAAGTTGTAGAGAATTTTGCTCTCTTTAATGTCGTAATTGACAAATAATATGCTACGCAACGAGTCTCGAGATATTTAAAAAAAAAAATCAAAAAAGGTACCAAAATTTTGTTGTTTTTTGGCCGCAGAAAATTTAGCCTTAAGAAATTTTGATAGAAAACTTGGTTTTTTCATGTTGGCATCATTATAAACAATTCAGAAAAAAAAAAAAAATCTTCTACCCGACCTTTTGCAAGGTAACCCCCTTTTTTTGGTACATTTCCCCTATACTATTTTGGCTAAACTATAAACTGATTGTTGGCAAGAATTTAAAATTAAAAGTGCAATAGCACAAAATTAAAGTTGCAAAATTGTGAAACTATTGTATTTTTTATTTTTATTTCTTGCTGAACAATCTATTTATAATTTAGCTACTGCCAAAACTAATTTTTTAAAAAGTATGGAAATCCCTTCAGTAATTTCCAAGAAAAAGGTAATCGTTGTCAGTTGTTTTACGTGTGGTTGTTGCCCTCTTAAATTGTTTTAAATAAATTTATATTTTAGTTCTTTATATTGCAGGAGAAAAAAAGAAAGATTTCAGTGTATGTTTGCAAAATACAAAATTATTATATTACTTACATTTTTTTTTTTTTCCTTACAGAACTCTTGCACAAAAGATCCACAGTCATCCAAACCTTTATCTATTATTGATGAACAGTGGGAATTAATTGATCCCCATCCAGACATTCATGCTCTTTTCCTAGAATATGATAAAAAATTCTTTTATGGAAAATTGAAACACGTTGAAGTAAAGTGGAGTCCACGAATGACAGCGTAAGTGATTTCAAAATGCTTATGCTAACTGTCATATCATCTATGTTATTTATTATATTGCATGCTTAATCATAAAATGACAACTAAAAAATAATGAATAAATAAGTAAGTCATTTTCAGAAAAGTAAAAAATATTTTTAAACATAAAAGCAAATTGTTTTTATTTAAAATGGGTTAGGAAATATTAAAGTTTTTTTACATCTCATGTCAAAAGTAGCTTTTTATACTTCAGTATCTCATTTGACAATCAAAAGGTTTATAGACAGTAATGTTAGTTGTAGGGTCAGGTGGGGTAAAATGGGTAGTCAAAAAATATTGTTTAATTTTTTAAAACTTTTTAAAGATATTTATAGTTTTCAAAATTATGTATGATTGCTTGAAGTTTAAGCTTTCTTCTCCTACTTTATTTTTGTTTTTATAGTTTTTTTCTATTTGAGTGGCAACAGCAAAACCGTTTGAGGACAATTTCATGCCACATATGGTCTGAATAAACTTCTTCCTGCACCTCATAATATCTGATATAAACTCATTTATTTGACCTCATTTTGTTCATTGAGCACTTCTAATACTTTTCCAAATTACAAACAAGAAAATATCTTTTGCTTTTATTGTTTTATCTTAAATCTTATAAATGGGTTAAAATGGGTATAGTGTTAGGCTTAACGTTTGTAGTATTTTTAAGGTGTTATATAGAACTTTTCTGAATAAAATTCTTTATTTTACTGGAATTAGAATAGAGTTAGTTTTAAAAATACTGTAAAATGTTTATATAATGCACATACAGGGCCGAAACTAAGGGGGGGGGGGGCAAAAAGGGCATGTGCTCCGGCCCAGGGCAGCAAATGAAGATTTTGTTTGCCGATTTTTCAAGTCAATGCTTAGCACGGTATTGTTAAAATTATCCTGGCTGGGGTATGCCAAAGCATAGAAGAATCTAAGGATGATATGGTATAAGGATCCTATATAAAGTGGATTTTTTTTTTAGATTCCATTTTCAAGATTTTAATGAATCAATATTTAACAAAGCAGATTATGTAGTATTAGATGTATTTACGTCAGTATTGCGTAGTTTAAATTTTAAAATAAGTCGGCTATTAGAAAGTTAGTAAAATTTTCTTTGTAAATATATTTTGCTGAGGGGGGGGGAGTGCAAAATATATGTTTGTGCCAGATGCAAAAAAAGCTAGTTTCGGCCCCAGTGCATTATTCTTAAGTTCAGAAAGACTTGAAATTCATTAAATCATTGCCCACTTCTAGAAATATTCCTTTTCTAGATGGCATATCAGGTGCTGATAGGATTTGAAATTTTAAGTAGAGATCGTATAAAGAGTTGGGAAATAGAATCGGAATTGTCGAGAAAAATAAGAGCAGTGTGGCTTTGACACATCCTTGCTTTCTCAATACCTATCAATCTGCCACACCTTCAAATAATCTTAGAATAAATTTCAAAATGGAAACATAAGCATGTCCAAGCAATAGCAGATGAAGTTGTAACAAATGAAGACATTTAACTTAATGTGTGGAAGATATCCCCAAAGTAAAAATAGATGTATCTGTAGATGCATGATTGAACGTCCAATATTTGGGAAAAAAGACAATGAATTCAGTGGCAAAACTATGGCTATTGAAGCAGATGAAACGTATGAATATGAAGTAAAATTCTTGGAAAAGTCCAAGATTGGTTGCGTTTTATGTTTTCCCTAATGCTGAAGATACTGGGTACATCCATTCATTACTCTTGTGACCATTAGAGCAATTTTTCAGAAATACTTCCAATTATTTTATTATTAGGATAAAAATTGATATGACTAGTTAAATATCATTGTGTTTCACTTACATAAAATATATCTAATTTGAAACAAAAAACATTTTACTTGTCTATATAATAAATCAGAATTTTATTAAAAATTAGATATATTTTATGAGAGTTTACCTAATTTTTAACAAAATTTTTATTTATTATATATATTTAATGGGAGTGGAACATGATGGTAGGTATTTAACTGGTTATTTCAATTTTATCCACATTATATTTTATAACTAAATAATTGGAAGTTTTTCTGAAACTTTGCTCTAATGATTATAACAGTAACAATGGACATTCTCATAGATTATATTGTAAAAAGAAAGCAGATAATAGAAACATTAAATGAATCAACATTTACATAATCTGGGCCATTATGATTTTGATAAATAGACTTTTAACACTTAAAATGTAAAAGTGTGAGAATACAAGTTGAAAAAAGTGTAGCCAGAAAATGTTTTCATTTACGCCTAAGCTTGATTCATAGTAAAACTTCTCATCTATCTATTAACTTAAATTCCATATTTAAAAAAAAAAAAAAAATTAAGACTTATATAACATTGTTTTCCATATTACTTCATTATATAATCTCTGGTAAATCTATTTATACAGTATTCATTGTTAAACTTTTATATACCCATTTTACCCTACACTATACCCATTTTAACCCACACTATACCCATTTTCACCTGCGTGGGATAAAATGGGTATACCAAACATACATCTATTAAATGTTTTGTTATAGACATACTTTTGTAGCCTAAAAAATAAAAATTGTGTATTTCCATTCCAAGAATATGCAATGTAAAGAAAATACCAAAAAAAGTTTTAATTGTTTAACATTTATGAGAAAATTTTAATTGAACATTTAAAAATAGTGAACTTTTTACCCATTTTACCCCACCTGACCCTATAACATCTTATTCAAAGAGTGATAAAAGTGGCTCTAATTCAGTCGATTTGAAATAAGTACTTTAATAAGAGTATGTCTGTAATTCACTTATATAAATATTTCAGAAATTACATTTATTAAGTTTTGTTTGTGTCACATTAAGATTAACTGTATGATATTGAAGTTGTGTACTGTAACTTACAAAGTAATTTAATTTTCTTGCACATTTTGATTTTTGATATTTCATTAAATTAGTATGGTATTTTCTTTGATAAAAATAAAGAGGTTGTGTAAAAAACAAAAGTAATTTTGAATAAAGTATTTTGTTATTATTTGCACTGCAGCATTAACTTCCATTAATACGAAATGCAAATGCACAACTAGTGTTGATAGGTGTCCTGATTTCCAGGGACTCCCAAGACTTGTCCCGCGTAACCACAAAATTTTTACTTTCTCCTATCTTTACAAGAAGAAAGTATTGGATTCATGAAAATTTTCAAATTCCGGTTTTCGACAGGTTTACATGTTTTAGGGGTCAGATAGCCCGAAAAACATGTTTTTACAAAATGTCTGTCTGTATGTGACACAAATTTTCTGGGTGCTCTATCTTAAGAACTAATGGACGGAATTTAATAAAACTGTAGATTCAGTTAGTACCCAAATATAGATTGGTGCTGATTACTTTTTGGTGTAAATCGCCCAACAGGTGGCACTGCTATCCTGCTTTTTTCACGATTTCTACAATAGCTATATCTCATGAACTAATCCTCGAATTTTCATAAAACTTCAGATTCAGTTAGTCCTTGATATAATTTGCTGCTGATTACTTTTTAGTGTAAATCTTCCAACAGGTGGTGCTGATATGCAGAATTTTTTATGATTTCCAAAATAGCTCTATCTCAAAAACTAATGCACGATTTTCATCAAACTTCAGATTCAGTTAGAAGTTGACATAAGGTGTTACTGATTAGATTTTAGTATAAATCACCTAAACGGTGGTGCTACTATGTTGCATTTTTCAGGAAGTATTAACATGTATGAGATAAAAGAAAATTTTAGGATTGCCACACCCGACTAGTTATTATTCATTTCTACATAAAAATATAATTTCTAGTTTCTAAAAGTTATAATATCAAATGCTGTTAATTCATTTTTTGCATTTACTGTATCAATATTATACTTTATCCGACTCCTCCATGTTATCTAGATAAGATTTAAGATTTTTTGTTATACATTTGAAAACTGCTACATAGGACATTCCATACATTATACATATATGGCACTTTACAAAAGACATTGAAAATGGATTCAAACAGCTGCACTGTAGTCAGATATATTTTTTAAATTCTGAATATGCTATTATCAAAAGACCCAAATATGCTCTCAACCATGGAATTAAGTGTAATTTAATGAAATTGCTTGAGCATATTACAGGGTTGCAAAACAATTTCACACAATTACTTATGATGATGTGAGAAATTAAAGTGAAATAAAAGAATAATGAGCTAAAGCCTTATTAAACAGTCATTTACAGTGCAATAAAAGGCTGATTACAGAAAACTCATTGTTCCTATGATGTGCAAAGTATTCGCTTTTGTTACACTCAACTCTAATTTAAAGCATCCTAAGTAATGAATAGTGCTGAATCAGAGTCCCAAAGAAAAACACTTCGTCAATTTGTGTACTGATAAACATGTAGAAACTTTGACATACCCACTGTTTTACCCAAAGGGTACAGTCAGCTAAAATAAAGGGAAAACCTCATACATTTTAATCACCAATTTTTTTCATTAAAAATGGAAGTAGCTGTTTGACTGAAAATTTCATCTTTCAATTTATGATTTAAAAAAAAAGCTTAGTAGTTTGTCAAAACATTTTTCTCTATTAAAAAGCTGCTAGTAATTTTGCAACAAGCAATGCATGCTTACGTCAATTTTTTTTAGAAAAATGCATAAAAACCATGTTGTTTCATTTACCAATTCTTTTTCATTTAACTGACAATTTATTTTTCGCATTATGAAAGAGTATTTTTCAGAATCATATTTAGTGATTTTTTTTTTTTTTTTTTTTTTTTTTTTTTTTTTTTTTTAGTTGTACAGAATATTTCTCCTTGACATTTTCCCTAAAGTTCAACATTTTAACTCTGTTGTGAATGACAGTATGTTATCAGAATATTGGTATTAAAATTTTTTAACCTATCAAAATCAACTTTGCTGAAGTCGATAGGGAAGAGGGGGCACATGTGAATAGTACATATTTCCCTCAGTTAATTTGAAATAAAAAAATTCAAAAAATTACCAATAGATGGTAGTACTGGTACAATCTTCTGGCTGAATTTTCAGAACAATAAGACATTTTGGTTTCTGGTAGTTTTAATTTGTTTGTTTTAGAAGGTGTTAAGTAAAAAAGTCTTCTAAAGTTATTGAAATAAAAATTCATTCAATACATTTTTTAAAGTAGAATATAAGCATTGCATTCGATAGTGGCATTAATTACGTAAGTCTACAAAAAGTTTCATTTCCTTATTTCAATTAAGAATATCTTTTTTTTATAAGTTAGGTGTAAGTTGGTAGATGGGGCACTTGTGAACAGAAAATATGGGGGCAGATGTGAACAGAACATATGGGGGCAGATGTGAACAGTTCACAAGTGTATTTTTTAAGTCTGTGAATGCATTTTTTTTTCTTTTTAAGTTTCAAATTTAATTACCCTTGCCAAACATTGAGCTATAAATTCAATGTTTTTAGGATTGCTTCACAGTTTTAATTTACTGGAAGTTAGATAACAATTAAAAGTGGTGGCTTTCTTTAAAAATCAATATGTTTGTTTGTTATTCTTTAATGATTTCCAGTTTTAAATATATTTATTTTTTCTTAGACCATATTAAAGTATTTGTTAGATATTTTATTTAATGAAAATAAAATTTAGTTGGCCAAAAAAAGTGATAAGTAGTACTGTGATAATCACCAATTTTTTATATCACAATTTTACAAATTTTTAAAACCATGATGCACAGTTTTGTTATACACATTGCATAACATTCAGAAAAAAATAACAGCACAATAACAGAATTATCCAATAACTTATTTAAAAGTAACACGGTTTTGCTGTGCTTGACTCAAAATGAGTAGGTATATTAATGTATAATTTTATGAATAATTTCTTGTATCTATCTTGAAACATTTATTGATTTATTCACGCAACTAGAAACAGGGCATCTAATTAGTTTTTATCACAGTTTTTATTCACAAAAAATTATTTTTTGTCTTATTTATGCATGACCACATTATTATAAACCACATGTGCCCCAGGCCCCCAGGTATGTTCACAACTACCTCTCCACCGGGACACATGCGAACAAATTTAGATAATTTTTAGAATGAGGATATAAGTTAGAAATTCTTGATAAATGCATACCAAAAGAACAAACAAATTGTAAATATTCATATCAATCAATTTTTGGTTCAATAGCTTATAACAATTTTGAGAATAGTCCAAAATATAAAAATTGTTCACATGTGCCCCCCTCTCTCCCATCTAATCATCGCTTAATGTAGTTTATCTAATTGTCTCATGTTCGAATCAGTACATAAATCTTGTTTTATGAAAATTATATTATGAGAGTATCCTCTTTCCATTAAAAAAAAAGAAAAATCACATTTAATCGGTTGCATAGTTTTGGAGTAATCGGTGAACATGCATAAAAAATATATATGTACACATCAAATCGATAGAAGTCTGTTAAAAATTAATTTTTTGAAGTCTGTTAAAAATTAATAAGACAAAAAATCCTATCAGTCACAATAGGAGTCTGGGTTCAAATCCTAGTATGAAGTGAGCTGGGAGAAGAAAAGATATTTAAAGTTGGTTTTATATATTTTTTAATTACTCGCTTCTTTTAAAATTGTTACTAAAGAGTTATTATTATCTGCATTATTTACAATAATTGGTTTAATATATTGTGAGTGTCATTAATGCTTGATTTAAAGTATAAAAATTATTATACTTGAAGATCCATCTAGTGTTGCCCTAATTTGTGTTTTAAACTTCAAAAATAGCAGAAACCTCTTATCTATGATTTCAGCTTTATTTCAAAAGCTGGATGTTCTGGATGATTTTTTTGCACCTCTTGTGTAATACAGGTCCAGTGGAGCTGAATTAAATACTTATGTATACCATGTTTATGCCTACCCATTTATTATGTTGCAAAATTTCTGCACTAAAATTTTAATATATTCTGTGGTATGTCTATAGTGGGTTGGTTATGCAGGTTAGACCCAACTAAAAGTAAATACAGTCGACGCTCGTTATAGCGACCATTACATTATAACAACTATGCAAAATGTCCTGAAATATATCCTCTTTATGCTATGTTATTTTTACATCCAATATAAAGATCAGCCAGCAGCTTATTTCCTGATACAGCGGCTGAATTGACCTTCCTCCTGATATTTTTCCCAAGAAAAAGATTTCCATTTTCCTTCTTCAAGAACTGATTGCTGAGTTTATAATAGGGGGTGAAGGGAGCAGAAAGAATAGATTTTTTTCCTAGAGTGAATTTTAGTAACTACTCACTTGAACCTGATTCTCTTTGCCATAAGTATATGCGCATGCACATACTCGCTCGTACGTGCATTCAGTTTGGTGCACGTGTGCAATTTCCCAAGTTAAATGATGAAAAATTGATGCCTAAATCTGAAATTTCTAAAACATTTAACATGCCAAAAAGCACTTTATTTACGATCATTAAAATCTGCAATTCGATTTTGAGTGATGCAGAAATTGGTGTCTCTGCTTCTCATAGTCGATTGCAAGAAGGGAGATTTCAGCAATTAGAGAATTGCATGGATAGATAAATCTTTTGAGATCCAAAAAAAAAAATTTCCCATAGATGGAAATTTGTTAAATTCAAAAGCCCAAGTTTTTCCAGGAAAAATTTATTTTGAGGAAGAAACATTCAACACATCAGATGGATGCCTCCATAAGTTTAAAGTGAGTAGTGATATGTGTTTGTTTCTGTAAGATTTGTGGGGAAAGTGGCTCTGTGAAGCAAGAAACGGTTAATGCACAGAAAAAGAACAAACTGAAGGCAATAATTGCAAGTATGCTCCAGAAAATATATTTAATGCTGACGAGACCAGACTGTTTTTTATGACGACACCTGACAGATCTTTATTTTTTTAAAGACAAATCTAACAGTAGACAGAAGTAAGCTAAGCAATGAGTTACAGTTCTTCTATGTGTCAGTATGTCAGGGGCTGAAAAACTTCCACCTTTAGTTGTTGGTAAATCAAAAAATCCTGAATGTTTCAGAGGAGTTAAAACTTTATCATCAACATATCGAAATAATGTAAAATCATGTGCGAAAGCAAGTATTTTTGAAGAATGGCTGCATTGTTTGGACAAGCAAATGACAAAATCACCTGTGTAATTGACAACTGTACTGTCCATCTTCACATTAACTATTTGAAGTCTATAACACTGAAATATTTTCCACAAAACATCATGTCTGCTCTTCAGTCTATTGATCAAGACATCATCTTAAGTTTAAATGAAATTCAAATTACAGGAAATAACTTTTGAAAATAATTGTTTTTGAAGTGGACATTCTTTAAGCATTAATCCTTTCCAAAGCAGCATGGAATGCAGTTACAGAGAAAATCTTTGAAAATTACTTTCATCATGCTGTTTTTGAAGTGCAATCGGAACCTGTGAAATTGTCCAATGGTATTTTAGATAATCAGTGAATCCGTGACGAAAATTTTGACGTCGAAGAAGGAATACTACAAGAAATTTGTGACAAAAGGAGCTTGGCAGGAAAAGTTATTTTTAATGATTATGTCATAATTGACTGTGTGGAAAATCTGAAGTAAAATAACATTATTTATCGCTTATATAAATAAATATTGTCATCGGAAGAAGAAAGTATGCAGTCACTGCTGACACTTTTTTTTTTTTTTTTTGAAAAACAAGAAAAATAGACAATTACTTATCATCACCAAATGAGATTTTGTTTTAATTTGTAAAATTTTGTTTTAAGAAAATATGAAATGCACATAAAACAAACAACAATTTTGAATTATTTTTGTAAAAAATAAATGTTAATACGTAACTTTTTTTTTTTTTGTGATTTAGCATTTACTTTAGATTTTATTATAGAAATAGGTAATCATTCTCTCAAATTGATTTTTTATTGCTTTTCATTGTCAATGTTTATTTGATACAAAAATAAACAAAATTTTTTAATAATACTGTATTATAGAATTATGTTTATTTGATACAAAAATAAACAAAATCTTTTAATAATACTGTATTATAAAATTTCCTTTGAAACCTTAATTTTCCTGCACTTTATTACAGTTTATAATTGTTTTTCATTCCCATTCTTTATAGCAACCTCCCATTATAACGACCCTTTTCTTTGGCACCCAAGGGGTCGTTATAATGACCGTCGACTGCATTAAGTTACTTCTTAATGTAATTTTTTCTAACTTCATGTTTCCATTATTTTATTTTATTTTTGCTGTGAAAATTATGAGAAAGTATTTTAATGGAATCTGGCAAATTTTCAGTTTGGTTGCTTTGTTTTTAGAAACATGGAAAAAAAGTAAAAATATTTTTGTTTAGGGGCTATAATCTATAACGTTATCAACATTTATGAAACCTAGTCAGCTCTTTGAAAAGCTAAGAACTTTAGCTACTGCTGATGTTTCAGAAAGCCTTATTAAAACACTTTGCCTTGAAAATTTTCCAGATTGCAAAAAAGAATACATTGCTTGTTAGCAAAGAAGACTTAAATAAGTTAGCTATAATGGCTGGCACAATCAGTGATAAGAATCCAAATGCTGAAATTTTTGCTGCAAATAATAAAACTGACATTGTTAATGATAGTACAGCATTGTTTGTCAATAATGAACTTTTAAATCAAATTGCTTCTCTGTAACAGCAAATTTAGAAACTGTGCAATTCCCAACAATCTAGACCTAAATCTTGAAAAAATGAAAAACTTTCTCTTCCTCATGAAGCAGGTCTCATAAGTGCTATAATCTTAACAGCAAATTGTGTTATTTTCATTACCATTTCGACAATCGTTGTTCTCCTGTTTAATGCAGTCAACCTTATGTCTGGAATAGAAAAAACTAATTCTAAACAGGAAAACTTAGATCTGCAGTAGATTGTGCAGTTTATTCTGCTGCAGAAAATGTAGAAGTTTGTTGCAAATTTTGATTATTTGTAAAATATTTAATTTAAGAACAAATTTGTGATTCCTAGCAGACAGTGGTGGTGACATTAGCGTTCTTCCCGCCACCAGTAACAATAACTAGAGAACAGGACTTCTGCTTTTTCAGAATTTAGTATCAACCCCGATGAAAAAAAAAATTAAATAGTTTTTTTTTCAATCCAACTTATACCTTTGGAATGGATCATTTTCTTCTGATGGACTGGTGGCTTCCAAAAAAAATTATGGCCATTTTTTTTTTCCATTCTGACCAGAAAATCAGAATTCTAACTTTTTACAACTGCTCTTTCATTATCACCTAACGCTTCATTTATAATGGCTGTTTCATAATAATGGAAGCCATCAATCCATAAGAAGAAAATAACTCAGTTAAAGCGGGACTCTACTGTAGTTCAGTTTTAAGACTTAAAACACGCAATTTTATTGTATATAAAATGACGTCATCAGCATCTGCTGAAGAATTCTTCATTTGCGATCCAGTATTAAACAACATCTACAGTAAAGTACGCATATGACGTCGCTATCGCTGAATAATACACAAATCCAAAAGATTTTGTCATTTCAGAATCTCAACAACAACAAAAAAATCGCCTATCTCATGATTCATATGCCTTCATGTGTTTGTAATATTAATATAGATACTTAAAATTAAATTTAGTTTATCATAGCTTCCTGTTTTATCAGAAATCATTCATTTATATTTTTCTCAAAATAGCATGTATGTTATTACATTTTTTTTTAGTTTTTATAGGAAAATGGCAACAAAAAGCTATAATTCCTATTTCCCAACTATTTTTCCTTTACTTTCTACAGCAATGAAGTACTTGAGTTGCCAAAATTAAACAAATTTCGCTAAAAACTACAAAAAAATTAATATTTCAAAAATAAATGGAGATACAGTTTTCAAACAAATTGCATTTTAAAAGTACTTTTTTTTTTCAATACGATGGTATAAAAATTGAAAATGTGCGATGCTTAAAAGTTAAAAAAATTACTATAGAGTATTTAACAGTACAATGATACATCTGCTTTGTTTTACAACTGGCTTATACAACATAACGTTATTTTTTGGAGAGGACACAAAATAAGATAGGAGAAAGAAATAGCATACCATGGGCTAAAAAGTCTTCCAATTATAAACTATTTGCAGCAAACGGAGCAGAAATTACTTTTATTATATAGAATGCTAAGTTTTTCCTTATATCTATTACCTATGTTTGTAGTTCCTGTACAACTTTTAAATAATTTCAGTGCAATTATTTTTATGTTAAGTATTTAATTTTTCAGTTGTGCTGGAGTATGCAGCTATGAAGGTAGAGGAGGTCTATGTTCTGTTCGCTTAAGTGAGCCTTTACTTAAACTCCGTCCTCGAAAGGATTTAGTTGAAACATTGCTGGTGAGTTATCTTCTCCTTTTTAACACTTTCCAACAAAGTTGAAAAGTGTTTATGCATTCGGTTTGTCTGGACGTCTGTCTATGCTCTAACTCCCGTAAATAGACTCGGATTTTCATGAAATTGTTAAAGGTTATTTAGGGTCACCAAAGCATGTTTGGTATTGTATATGAAGTATGTAGGATTAATAGTTCATTTATAGGGGCACTCAAAAGTATTCCATTACATTATGGTATACGGGGGAAAATCGTTTGCAGAGTATTTTCATGACGTTACGCTATTTCATATATATTGAAACTGATATAAATCACTGAATTTCACTGTGATCACGTTAAAACAGGGCATTGATAGCATTTTTTTATTCATTTACAGGGACACACAAAAGAAATCGGTTACAATACAGTCTGTCTTTGAGTAATAATTGCTGGAGTGTACGGTTTAAAATTTGGTATGCACTTTTAAATTTAATTAATTTTTTTTAATCTTACTCGTTATATATAAACTCTATACTTTAAATACAGGGCTGCACAAAAGCATTCACGCACCATTCTCCTTATTAGAGGAAATTGCTGAAGATAAATTTTCAACGGAAGTATATGGATCTCTTAAGTGAACTAAATTTTGGCATGCATGTAGTTAATAGATTCAAATCTATATATCATATACAGGGCTGCTGAAAAAATTTGGATAATTTTCCGATTGTGGATGGGAACAGCTGAAATTGGGCTTTGAAATGCGTTATGTGTTTCCTATGGTTGAATTAGACGTGATATTTTAATTTTTTAAACTGTGCAGTTTTGTTACATTATTCTGAATGTGTTGGAAAGTGTTTCATAATGTATGCCTGATGCATGATTTTTTCTTTCTTGTTAATCATATATTTGAACTATTTGTATTACTGTATTGTTCTTATTTCATCCATTTAATTTTTCAGCATGAAATGATACATGCCTATTTGTTTGTTACACACAACAACAAGGTATGTATATCTATATACATATTTAAGAGTTCTAATTTTAGTATGATTATTTTTTTTGTGTGTGTGTATTTTTTAAGAATTGTTTTTAAAAATTTCTTATATCAATATTTTTTTACTTTTGTTAATTTTCTTCAATTATTTATTATTAATTTTTTTAAATATATTGTTAAATAAATAAATAGATAAGTACTATTGTATATATATAATACAGTATAACCTCAAAAATCTGGCATCATCAGGACCGAGACTAAGCTGGATTTTTGAAAATTCCGGATTTCAGAAAGAATATTGAAAGTACTTCTGCTATTTTTAATGGTGCCTTTATTTATAATTTAATTTATAACCAAGAGATAATTATGTGATAAAAAAAAAAAAAAACTTACTTTAATTGAAATTTTCTATGTTACAAAATAAAAAATATAATAAACAATGAAAATTTTCCCTTTGTGAGTGCTTTTTCGCTTTAGCCCTTCAAGATGTCATTTTTTGTATAAAATTACAATATTTTTAGCTTCTGTTTTTAATGTCATAGGCTGTCGACAATCCAATTCTATACTCAGCACACAAAGTTTTCACACAGTCTTTTTAACTTTCTTATTAAGTCCACTTTTCTGCGATAAACAAATTTAAATGCTTTATTTTAAGTAACATTCCTTGATTTTGAAATAGACTTCATACTAACTCTTAATGAGTAAATAAATAAAAACTTCCAAAACTTCAGAGATGAAAAATACATGTGTTCATCCTGCTATTTTTCTTTCTTCCATAAGAAAAACAGGAGGGAAAAGTTGACTTTGATGCCGAATTTTTTAAGTTGCCAGATTTTTAAAGACATACTGTATATTAATTCTAATTTATGTTTTCAGGATCGTCATGGGCATGGACCTCAATTTCAAAGTCATATGAATAGAATAAATAAAGAATCTGGAACTAGAATAACAGTAAGTGCTGTAAAATATTTAACTTATTATGGTTTGATTATTGTCCATTCAATTCTCACTTTAGATATTACTGGTTTTTCAAACATGTTCCTTTTTTTTATATATATATAATGTGTCGCATGGAAAAATGATATTATCTTGATCCCATATTTTAATTTAGCCTAAAATTCCATATTTTAAATAGTTTCCATAGTTTCCCTTTGTTATGTATTTAATTTACCATTGCCATATTCCAGAATATCTAATTCTCTTTAATTTTATATCGCATTCATTATTTTCTGATGATTTCCTAGTGAATCAACCTCCATGATTCATACGTTTTGGAAAAGATAAAAAAGTGCTGGGAAAAAAGTATTCATTTTCAAGTATGTAATGTATAATTAATGCATGTGATTAAATTTTTTTTCATTGTAAATTTTTATTAACTTTATGCAAAATTTCTAGATGATTTAGCTGTTGATGGGCTATCTGCCTCACACTAGTGACTTTCAAAAATATTTACGCTACTATTTAGGTTTTTTTCAGAGCAAAACAAATTTTAAAACTTCAATTTGGACTCTAAATTGACACTATAATTGATATGTCTTGGTTTTCACATGAAATTAACTTTAAGCAGTTCCTCAATATTAATTTTCCATTCAGGAGATGAGAGGAAATTGAAAAATCGTCCTTTTCTAATTTAGGATCTGAAGAATTTAAACTGTCTGAAAAGCTCATATTAACTGTTTTCTACTACAGGGCTCCCAAATGGTCCCCCTTTTCCCCCCAAAGTCCCCTTTTTAAAAAAAGGTCCCCTTTAGTCCCCTTTTATGCATTTTGGTCCCCCTAGTCCCCTTTTCAGTGACTGAAAAAAATCACCGCAAAATCAAAAGAATTCTAAAAATCGCTAAAAGCTCAAAAATCGTAGAGGACAAAATTTGTTACAGTGGGCTAAAGTGTTGTAACTGGAATTCTTCCACGAATGTTAAAAAATGACCTTTGAATACGGACACATTTAAGAAACTCATTAAGAAATCTCATTAAAATCCTAAAAACTAAAAAATCGCAGAACACAAAAGTTACTATGTTAAGCTACTGCCTTGACCAGTCTTCAAAGACCGAGCATTTGTGTGCCCCCCCCCCCCCCCCCCCCCCAAAAAAAAAAAAGTCAAATGGAGAGAAACATTGAATTAGGAGGAGACAAAAGATGCAAACTAAAAAAAAAAAAAAACGAATTTAAAGCTCACAACTCTGAATCATTTAAAAGGAAATGGATAGAGTAAAATGCCTTTTTGCATATTTTTAATTATTAGAATGCAATTTCTTTCAAGCAAAACGATATACCTCTACAGAAAACTGAATCAAGAATTGAAAAATTTCTTCCTTTCTCATTATTTATTTTTCATACCATTTAAAATTGTTTAACAGTGTAATTTATAACTGAAAACAATGCTACAATACATATTTAAACATCCAAATTATCATAACATGTTTTCTTTGGCTTAAAGACTTCTTAACTTCTTTCCTTGAATTCCTGAAAAATGAAAAAACATTCTGAAATGTCCTGAAATTTTGCGAGTTTTGTACTATAGCACAAACAGTCATGATTTTTCCGTGAATATATATATATTTGTTTTTTTTTTGCGGAATTGCACAAAATCAGTACTTTGGAATTAATAGGTGCTTTAGAGTCAGAAAATAGTGAAACGTTTTGTAATCTGATGATGAAAAACTCACAAATTTCGTCAAGTGATCGCACACACACACACACACACACACAAAAAAAAAAATCGGGAATTTGTCAGTTGGATAGGAAGAAAAATTGCAAATTTTGTTAATTGGTCGGTGAAAAAAATTGCAATAGTCTTCAACCAATTTCTTAAAAAATCGGGAATGTCGTCTGTCATTAGCTGAAATTCGTGAATTTCGGCAAACAATTGTGGGGCAGAAAATACGAATTTCGACAAATGATCGTGGGGAAAAAAATCTCGAATTTCGGCAAACGTTCCCGAGAAAAAAAAATCTCGAATTTCAGCAAAGGATCACGTAAAATAATTCTTGAGTTTCAGCAATCGATCACGGGAAAAAAAGGTCGAACTTTGGCTAGTGATTGCAGAAAAAAATCTCAAACTTCGACAACTGATCGTGGGAAAAAAAAGTAGCATGCAGCAGGTAAATGTGTCCTGAAATTGTCCTCAAATATTGGAAAAAGTATGTCCTGAAATATCATCTAGGACCAGTACTACCCCTGTATTTATTACCCAGGGCCGCTGCAACCATCGGTCAAACGGAGCGAGTGCCCAGGAATGCCCCTGTAGAATTCGAAATAACGTTTCACTTGGTATATTTTTTATCTGCATTTGTTTTTAAATGTTTTTTCATGATAAAGAAAAAAGTGAGTATTAACTTTATTTCTTACAGGCAAAGTTGATATAATTTTCGGGGAATGTGTAGATTTGGTGAAAGTAACTGTGAACGTAAAAATTAAATATTTAAAGTATTGTAAATTATAGAAGATTTTTCAAAATCGAAAATAATTATGCCTATCACATGTAAAATTAGTGGTATTTTGGTACATTTATTATCTATGTTATATGAGGGTGTGAGTTTCAAAACTCGCCTTATCAAAAATTGAGTTGTCTCAATAAATTTATTCTTGCATTGAAAAAACACAACAGTCTGCAAAAAAAACTAGTTTTATCTTGTATTTCAGCCCTTGTAAAATCTTGATCTACAGTGAAAACCAATGGACGCAGTTAGAGGTTTTTTGCGATTTCCCCAGATTTGATTTTCTGGATAAGGTGCGTTTTGAAACTCACGTCGTCATATATTATTCTATGATGTATACAATTTAAAAGTAAATTTTATTAGATCAGTATGGCAGTATACGTTAGATCCCATTAACTCCTTTGCCAGGGCCCTGTGCAATATTGCACCGGCCCTGCTAACTGCTTATTACCTTATAAAAAGCAAAATCCTTTTTTATGTTCTTGGAAACAATACGAAATTGTCAGAATTCTCATTATTATATATTATTATCTTTTCTCATTATATTCAGAATTTGTTCATTTTATATAGACTGATTTTCAAATGCTGTTTACTTATCTTATTTAATCAATCACGAAAACAGCCATTAAATGTCTGAACAGCAGCTGATTATACCTTAAAATCCCTCAGTAAAGTGGAAATGAATGGAAATTTGTTTACAGTGAGATCATCACTGGTTGTTTAATTATTATTCAAATCTTCCATAATCTTTTTAAAGTGGATCAAATTAGCGTGTTTTTTGAGTCTGCAGTGTCTGAACGGTATTTGTCGAGTGTAGCTCGTAGGGGACAGAGCCGCCTAGTTTATCAGAAGAAAGTATTGGAATCATGAAAATAATTTCCATTTTTTGATAGATTTATATGTTTTAGGTTGACCTGAATACGATTTGACTATTTTTAAAAATCTCTCTCTATTTGTGATACGAAATTTGTAGCTACTCTATCTCACAGGCATGAAAGAGTTCCTCCTAAAGGAGGAATTCCACCTTTTTAAAAGCAAATTTGGACATTCTCTGGATTGATGCAAAAATGCAAAGAAAATATTACAAGCATATGGGGGGGGGGGGGGGGGGTCCTAGAAAACTTAATTAGACATTTTATCTGCTGAAATCCTTGAGTTAATTCCCGAATTGCTGTACTATCAAATCAAAGGCGAGCTTTTATTATAAGCATCTGAGTCATGTAAATTAAGTTCTTTAACTAGGGAAATGAAGTTTCCAAAGGGTGCTTTTTGGAATAGAATATTTTATTCTATTTATAAAACACATCTGGGTAATTTCAGTGATGTATTTTTGGAAATGTATTTCTGAAGTAAAGATCAATTTGGTATGCATATATTTAGCATGGAGATTTTTTTTTAAAGTAAAGTCTTAAACAGTCAAATCATTCAAAATACTACATTCGTTTTGAAAAATTAATCTCTGTACTTCACATAAGTTCATCAGATACATTTGGATGAATTTATACATTTGTTATTTATTTATTTATTTTCTTTTAATACTTTCTAAGTTACAAAAAGAAAATAACAGTCATATGTACAGTTATAATTAATTTTATTGTATGAATAACTATTAAAATGTGTCTAAATTGTACGAGTTTGGCCTTATTGTATAGAGGGAAAAAATTTACCACCTTTTTTCTCATTTCCCACTTTCATGCCTGATCTCAAAACTAAAGCATGAAATTTCATCAAATGCCATATTTAATTAGACTTCAGCACAAATAGGTGCTGATTAGGTTTTGGTGTATACGGGCCAACAGGTGGCATTGCTATGTTACATTTTTCACAATTTACATGATAATTATACCTTAGTATACCTTACCTTTGTTAGGGTAAAATTCTATCAAACTTCACATTCATTTAATCCTTGGCATAAATTCGTAACTGATTAGATTTTTCTGTATTTCATGACAGGTGACAGGCACTACTGGATTGCAATTTTAATTACTTCTGTGAAAGCCAGAATGCGGCATGTTTGGGATTAAATTTCACCAGATTTGATACGTAAGAGGATTATTTATAACTGATGATTCAATATTGGTTTTGATCACTTCCCACGGGGCTTTGCCATACTAGACGTTTTCCGATGAACATTATAGCTTATCCTAGCTTCTGTTGTGTAGAAAGAAACTAAATTTTATGTTTGAGGAAAATAATAATATATATATTAATCTAATTTTAAATTTTAATATCCAACAGGAATCATTATTATGCTGTGCTCTTTTTATTCACTAATCACTGTTATTTTTTACCTATAAAGAGAAATATCAAGGTGAATGCCGAAATATTGAATACTTTTTATATTCTTGCAGTAGGATATTTAAATGTGTTTCTATAAAGCTGTGTACATTGTTTAATGACATCTCATAAAGATAACCATCTAACATATTTTCTGGAGTAATTTTAAAAATTTACTTGCATATTTAGGAAAATTGGTGCAATGTTTTTACTCATGATCCTTTTTTAGTCTACTTTTTAAATAAAAATGCCCCCCCCCCCCCCCCAAAGTCCTCTTTTTAAATAAAAATGGTCCCCCAAAGTTCCCTTTTTAAATAAAAATGGTCCCCCAAAGTTCCCTTTTTAAATAAAAATGGTCCCCCAAAGTCCCCTTTTTAAATAAAAATGGTCCCCTTTCCCCCTTTTTGAGGACTAAAATGTGTTGGGAGCTCTGCTACTATCATCATCTAAAATATCATTATTCATTTCATTCATAAATTTAGTAATTTCTTTTTGAAATAGATAGTGGGTTTTTTTTGTTTGTTTGTTTGTTTGTTTTGCCATGGTAAACAGACTAAAGTTAAAAGCAATGGGGGTAATCTAAAAAACAATCTACATGTTTCTTTTCACATCGACAGTACTGTAAAAAAATAACTAAAGGAAACTTTATTATGATCTTCAGACTAAAAAAAGTATGTGTAGAATAATAAAAAATATATATATATGGACAATTAATGTCATCTTGTATTTAAACAAAGCATTTCCTTTACAAATGCAATCACACTCCTTTGATCCTCATTGAAGCATTTGAGCCAAGTGCTGATATGTACTTGTGGAGCGGAGGTGAGAATTCATTAAGAAGCAAATGTGCAGCCTTGATTGTAAATGGGTTAATGTTGTGCATCCCGCCAGCATTTTCTGAAACTTTAGAATATTTGATGTACTAGGGGCTCTGCCCCCTACGAGCTACGCTCGCCAACCCCCGTTCAGACACCGCAGACTCTAAAATCATGCTAATTTGATCGGCTTTAAAAAGATTTTGGAAGATTGAATTATAATTAAAAAAACAGTGGCGATCTCCCTATAAATGGATTTCTATTCATTTCTCTTTGATTGGAGAATTTTAAGGCCAAATCCGCTGCGGTGCTACTTGATTATCCCGTTGACCAATTTTGTCAAATTATTTAAATCGCCAAACCACTCGCAAATTATACAAATTGACATAATTTTTATTTTAAATAACAAAAGAAGAAATAAATTAGTATAACATTAATAAAAATACAAATAAAATGTCGAAATAAAAATAACTTGATGACGTAGACACGTGTAACTTGCTTAAAGTCAAGTTAATGTGACATTTACGATCAACCATTAGTGGCATTTAATCTTACAGTTTGCCGATAGATTTTTGGTCGACGGGATAACTAAGTAGCACCAAAGATACAATCGCTGTTTTCGTCTTTGATTAAATAAAATCAGTTAAACACTTCAAAATAAGCTAATATAAAAGGAATTAAGTAAACAGAGTTTTTGTCTCCCGGTATTTTTTAACAAAGCGAAAAGAAATTTATTTTAAATAAGACATTTTAAATTAATCGTTTTTAATCTGGCGTAATTTGGACCAACTATTCTTTTCCTTTTAAATGTTCACGTGAAAATACTTTTGTTAGAAATGAAATATTATTTGCGCTGTCCAAACAAACAAAGTTGAAAAGATCCTCTCAAAATATCACATTAATGTCTAGCACAATTTCTAAATTGTGTCTAGTGCAATTTTGTTTTGCAATATTATTTTGTGTTCAATTTATGTAATAACTGTAATATGACATAAATGTGACGTAATTTCTCCTATTTAAGACTTCTAAAGCATGTTAATGAATTTATTATTTTACAATATCCTTTCTCATAAAATTCACGTGTAAATATAGTTTTTATGATGCAGTTTTTAATGAGTTCCTGCTTTTTATACATAATTATTTAATTCTAATTCCAAATGTTTTTTTCTGTTTTATAATAGTAACATGTAAATAAATTTTTAATTTGAAGCAAACATTATTATTTGCGCTGTTTATACAGTTGGCAACAATTTAAATTAATACCATTTTCTAAAATTGTAAAAAATATTTCTCGAAATGCTGAAAATTTGAATTTAAAATAGAAATAAAACCTCAAAAAATCAGTCAAATTAAAAAAAGAAATACAGTCTGCACACCGGGGACTTCAAACGTATAAAATGATCTAAAAATGATTAAATTCCCATGTATAGTTTTTGCTGTTATAAAACTTTTTTAGTGGACCGATTTTGTCCAACTTTAGCATTAAATATCTCTTGAAATAATTCTTCGATTTGAAAACTGTCTGCATCAGCGTGTTTATCAAACATTTTTGTATAATACCACCGATTTTCATATTTTTGTATGAAATATTTTTCTTAATATTAACGAAGAAAGACCTCCGGTCACAAAAAATTCAAAACCGGCGGCGGTGACAGCAGTAATTACTTTTTTTTAGAATAGAGAGATATTTTTTAATATTTCAAATTTTAATTGCTTAAAAGGCGTACAGCCAACAGAGTGAAAAAGTGTCCAAGCCGGGACTCGAACCTGGGTCATCGGTATAGCGCACCGACGTTCTACCAACTGAACCACTTGGAACGATACCCAGCCTGGCACTTCTCACTATCATATGTTGGCAAGGCTACAACCGCAGCACAAGATGGAATATTTTCCCATGAGCCACCGACTCTGGGGCAAACATGAAACTAAAGAGAATCCAGCATTGATGAAATTGAATAAATCAATATAATTCTTGGAAATTTTTCTGTAGAAAAATTCTCACACCTTGCATTCAATAATATTTCAAATTTTAATTGCTTAAAAGGCGTACAGCCAACAGAGTGAAAAAGTGTCCAGGCCAGGACTCGAACCCAGGTCATCGGTATAGCGCACCGACATTCTACCAACTGAACGACTTGGAACGATACATCAGTGCACTATACCGATGACCTGGGTTTGAGTCCCGGCTTGGACACTTTTTCACTCTGTTGGCTGTACGCTAGGGTGGAACGAAAGTATAGGGCAAAATATTTTTTTCAGCGAATAATTTTCTAATAGCAATTAAAAGTTGTCTTTGTATGTTAACAATAAAACTACAAAGTTGTTTCGTTCTAAATTTGTATCTTGAGGTGCCGCAAGAGCCTTAAAAATAAAGATTTTTTTTTTTTTACAAAAAGTCCAAATTTAACATAAAATTATAATTTTTTCTCACTGTTTTATTTTTACATTTTTAAAATCAAATATTGTTTTTAATAGCAATCCATAGATGCTTCTTTACTATAACAAAAATAATATGAAGTATAATTGATCTAAATTTATGCATTAATTTTCTGCAAAAGTGAAATAAATGAACTTTTTTTTAAAAAAAATCAAGATGTAATATCAGTTTGAATTTAACTGCTGTAATTACTTTTTTGCTTACAAATAGTTGTCCAAACACAGTTTTTAAAAATATATGTAAAACTTTTTAAAATAACTAATTATTAATAAAAATAAACTTACCAGTTGTTTGAGTCTTTTTCTTTTTAAGATTTTTTGGAAGGGTTTAAACACAAGCATGCAACATAAACAGTAACAAGTCACTGTATTTGAAGAAAATAGAACAAATGTCATGACATAATTAATAACCCATGTTATTGAAACAAAACAAATATTAAAGAATAATTAGAATAATCCATTACATTATTAGTTTCACATTTATTTGGTTTTTAAATTTTCTTGATTATTAGATAAAATGTTTTTTGGTCTCAAATTTTGGCACCATCTTTTGCGAAACAATTTTTGCTTTAATAAAGCCTTCTCTTGCTTCAGGACCACAGACATTGATGACTCTGTCACAAACTTTATAACTCTTTCTATTGCTTGTGTATTACAGGGTAAACGAGGGGAATCTATAGATGGCAACTGGCAACTTGGTTCTCTTGCTTAACTTACATACATTTTTAAATCCTCATCAGTTATGCATTTTGTCATTGGAGGCTCTGTAATTGCTATATCCACCTACTTAATCATATCAATATAATCTTCAGAATGAAAATTGAGCTTGGGGACCACAAAGTTTATGACGCCATTCTTTTCTTCCAATCTTGCTTTTAGAAGCCAGCGAAGACCCAACTCTCTTATGTGCTTTCTCTCGTCACTTAACATACAGAGAAGCACGTTTTCTGGGAGAACGTAATACCTATTTCTCTGAATAACTGAGTCAATTATTTTTAGATGTTGCTCACAAAGGTAAAGTGAAAATTTTATCAGTCTCCAAAAATGTCTGGAACCATTGACACATGATGGTTTAAGCTTAATGTGGAACCAGATGGGGGCATACACTTTCATAACATACTCTGTTAAAGCTTTAAGGTTATCTGAAGGATTCTCTGTTCCAACATATAACCGAAGAATGAGAATTGCTAACGTAAGCCATTGAGAATGAGCCAACTTTCCTGGGTTTTTTTAAGGACAGATCTGGAAAGCATGCACCGCTTGAGATTGATGCGCACATTTTAAATAAATATTTTTGGTCTGTGCTCAAATCTTCAATTATTTTAACATTAGGAAGGTTGTGTTGTATAGGCAAGAACTTAACCACTGGAAGTTTGTTACAATTTTCAAGTTGTTTGCCTAAAACCCCGCCAAATTCCTTAGGGCTCTTTGTTTTTCCATCTAATTCACAAAACAGGTGGCACAAAGGCAATTCATTTAAGTGGAACAAACAAATCAACCATGGCAGTAGCCTATTTAGATCTTTTTCTATTAAAGCAATCACAACGTTATTAACTCCTGTGTTTGTGGCTGTCCCATCACACCCAGTAGCAGTTACAGTTGATATGTTCAAATGATTGTTACCATTAAAGCACGCTATTATGCTATTTTTTATAGCTTCGCCTGTTCCAAAAGCAGGGTTTACATGCCCTAGAAAGGATGAATTGGGCTCTTTTACTAAATAAATATGTTCTTCGATGACCGTCTTTTTGTAAAATTTGTTTCCTTTTTTATCTTGCACAATTGTTTTATCTTTGCTTCCATCGAAAAACAAATCTATATTTTCTCCAACTTGGTTAAGGCTTCTTATTATCTCTTTTGTTTGATTCTTGGCTCTCTCTCTTCGAATTTTCATTCTATCAATTACCTTACTTTTGTTCTCTTCTGTAATCATTCCAACATCTTTAAGAACAGCACTTGTGATAGTCGCAGCAACTCTGTCTGAAACCCCAGTTCAGTCACAGGCACTTGCTACTGTTGAAAGTTCTACTTGCATTTGCTCGCTTGTAGTTGAATCCAAAAAAAGAAGTAGAGGAATTTTTGGGATTGTATGTTATGTTTGCTTTAGATGTTTGCTCAGGATCTGATTTAATGGCATCATTTTCAGCTTTTCTAGTAGCCTTAACTACTAATTTCTTATTGTACTTGTACTTTAATTGTTGCTGTACTATCTGTTGCTTCCTCTCTTCTCCATGTGTTAAAATCTTGGAAATAACTTTATCGACTCCACTTATACACATTTTTCTCACTGTTCTTTGGTCAAGTAAAAAAATCTTGTTCAAGTTTAGGTACTTTTTTTCTTTCTTCGCACTTACAGACAGAAAATTCTTTGCATTTAAAGGCTTCTACATCAAAAAGACGTTTTCTTTCATGTAAAAACTTTGCTGCAATTAAATCATATTTTTCTGTACCTTTTCTGCCTTTTGATCTTAAAATACTTCTGTATTTTTCGTGATAGGTTTTTCCCATTTGTAACATGCAAGTGCGAGATACTGCAGGAATAGATGCTTTCGACCAAATGGATTAAACTTTCTTAATAAGAATATCAAGTATTTCACTCACCTTTGGTTCTTTTGATGTTTAGTCTGGTTTCAGCTCATGTAGAATATAAAGATAATATTTCATAATGTCATAATAAGTTGGAAGACTTAAATCATTTAATTGTTTAGAGTACCCAAAAATTGGGCATTCTAACTTTTGTCTGATCTGAACTGGTCTTGACACTGTCATCACACTAAAGATAAAGTATTAACTAATAAATTATTATACTAATATTCAAGCTGACATATTCATAAACAAAACAAAATCCAGTAAAGAACAGCATAGAAATATTTGTTACTCAAATGATTCATTTGCCTGCACTGACTGACGACAGAAACATGTGATCAGACCATTGCTACAGCTGCGTGCTTATCTTCCTCCTCCGCCACCCTACACTAACCAATAATATGCCGCCTGAATCAAGGTCACTTCAAACCACGTACTGTTCTCCTTTTGACTATTACTTTTCCGAACAAAAAATTGTTTTGCCGCATTTTTAAGTTAAAAGTAAGGTTAATCCTTTCTATTTTGAAATACTGTTAAAATCTAAAAAAATTGAATTTAAAAGATGCAAGATTTAGTAGCATAAATATTAAAGGTATGCAGTATAAAACTATAAATATACTGTAAAGTAGTTTATGTGTATTATTTAAAATTGAAAACAGGCATTTGGTAATTTATTTATTTATTTATTTGTTTCGGCGTAAATGCCCTCAAATTTATTTGTTTATAATTTAACTCTGTTTATCTTTCATATTGTGAAACATAATTATAAAACTGATTTCTTTTGAAAGAAAAAATCTAATCTGTTTATCTAAATTGTTTATAACCCTGAATCAATATTTATGAGTAACATTATGATTTCAAGGTCATGTAATATAGATTTATTTACTTTATAATAATTTTGAATTGATGGTGATTTATTAGTTTTATAATTACTTGGATGTCATTTAAATGAATATTATAGCTATTTAGAAGATTTATAACTGCATATTGTAATTTTTATTTTGATGTTTATTTTATATAATATGTATCATTTTTAAAATGGTTAGTCTTGACTCTGTAACCAAGCAGAGAACATGTAACATGTTCTGACTCTGTAATCAGAGATGCCAATTGTTAAATCATGGCTCTGTTTAATACAGAGTGTATAATGGAAGTCCTGACTCTGCAACCAAGCAGAGAACTTTTTTTTTTGTATTGGCTCTGTTAAATACGGAGAATTACTATTATGGAACAATTATTAACTTCTAATGATGAATAGAATTTACATACTATTTCAGTTTTATTTAATAAACTATTTAATCTAATTGCTCTCCCATCTCACTTGGATTTTGAAAATTTATTTGTCAGATGAATTTCAGCGCCACCATTTATTTTTGGTGCCGAGTAACCCGCGAAACATTTTTTGGAAAGAATAGTGAGCTATTGTGAAAGAGATTTGTGATTAACAACTGTGATTTATCTTTCAACATGTGATTAGTGTGTGATTTATCTTTCAACCTGTGATTAGTGTGGAATTATTATTGTGCCATTTGGATTACGACATGCCATCTACATTACCTGGAATTAGCAGGTAAGAAAATATTTTTTTTCATTTTCTATGAATGGTTTATGTTTTAAAATAAGAATTATTCTTTATTTAAAATGGAAAATCTTGAAAAGCTGAAAGCAAAACGTTCTGTTGAACGAACGAGTTTCACGAAATTAATTACAAAATTAGAAACATTATTAAATGATGACATTGATAATACGAAAACCGATGAATTATTAGAGCTTCAAGAAATATTTCTCTTAAAAGAAACGGCTTTCCAAAGTTTGAATCGTGATATTGAAGCTCAAATATCCGACTTAAAAGAATATGAAAAGGACATTGCTAATAGTGAAAAGTACACTGACCAATTGATCAGTGCTAAATTTAAAATTAAAAATAGATTAAGAAAATGTAAAAAGGATAATGTTTCTATGATAACAACTAGTCGTGTAAATTCATTGAATGGTTCTGCTAGTGGAACAGAAACGAGTTCTGCCATGAAATTGCCTAAATTAAATGTTCCAAAATTTTCTGGTGAAATCGAAGAATGGGTCGAATTTTTTAACTGTTTTGAAACATCGATACACCAGAATAAATCACTATCTAAGATAGAAAAATTCGCTTATCTAAAATCCTTGTTATGTAATCGGGCCTATAATGTGGTAGAAGGGTTTCCTTTGACAGAACAAAATTATGATACTTGTATTGATTTATTAAAGGACCGTTTTGGTAAGGTTGATGTTATTATTAATAAACACATGACTAATTTATTAAATATGGAACCAGTTAAAAATTGTTCAAATTTAAATGCATTAAGAAGATTGCATGACATGTGCGAAGTTAATATTAGAAGTTTAAGAAATTTGGGGGTAACATCCAGTTCTTATGGACAATTGCTAAATCCTATTTTGCTAAAGCTATTGCCCCATGAATTAGTGATTGAATATCATAGAAAACGTGATACTAGCAAAGAGTCAGATGTAACCGATCTAATTGCCTTTCTGAAATGTGAAATAGAATGTAGAGAAAAGGCTTTGTCAATACAAGTTCTAAAAATGATGCATCTTCTTCTTTTGTACATAAAAATAAAACTGAATTTCGTGAAAAGAAAACATCAAATAAATATCAACATGCTAATACCTTAAATGCCAATATTAAAGTTTTTTGTGTATTTTGCAAAGGTAATGATCATTTATCTTCCGAGTGTAAAAATTTAGCTGATGATAAGAAAAGATTAATGTTACGTAAGGAGGGTAGATGTTACAAATGCTTTTTGAAATCGCATTTATCTTCGCAATGCCGCATAAAATTAAAGCCATGTCTAAATTGTAAAAGCACTGAACATAACAAATTATTTTGCTTTAAGAAAAGTTTGAAACCAGAAATTAATGAAAATCAAAATCAAACAGTTGTATCTAATTCTCATTGTAATTTTAGAAATTCTAAGCATGCTGTTTTATTGCAAACATGTTGTGTAACTGCTCAAGGTAATTCTAAATCAAAGGTAGTTCGATTATTACTTGATTCTGCAAGCGAAAAAAGCTTCATAACAAAAGCATTAGCTCGTGAATTAAATTTGCCTGTTTTAAGAAAAGAACATTTAACTGTATTCGCTTTTGGCATGGATCAAGGTCGCGAAGAAGAATATGATGTTTTTAAAATTAAATTGCGAAGTAAAATGAATTATCATCGTTTTATAGATGTTGAGGTGTTAGCTACCGATTTGATAAGTGCAACAACATTGAAGGTTCCCAATTCTGACTCTCTAGTTATAAAATACATTGAAAGTAAAAAATGGAGGTTAGCCGACCCTACGCCCGAGGAATCCGAAGTACAAATTTTACTTGGAGCTGATTATTTCTGGAATGTTCAGAGAGGTGTCGTTGAAGAAATTAATGACCATTTATATGTAGCTAATACACTTTTTGGGTACACAATAGTGGGAAAAATATACTCTAAAGGTAACGAAACAGTTAATGCTCATCTTGTATCTGTTAATGAAATAGAAAATTTTGATTTGCAAAAGTTTTGGAAACTAGAGTCTTTGGGTATTTGTGATAGTAAAAATGAATTATTTTCACAAAAGGATTTAGATGCTCTTGATTTATTTAATGATAATTTAAATTTTGTAAATGGAAGATATGAAACTAAACTTTTGTGGAAAGTAAATAAAAATGAATTGGAATCCAATTTTGATGTAGCTAAACATAGACTTTGGGGATTAAAATCAAAATTGTGCGAAAATGAATGGTTACTTAAGGAATATGAGAAAATATTAAATGAACAATGTGGTTTGGGTATAATTGAAGAATGTGAGTTTAATAAAGATGAAATAAACACGTATTACATGCCTCACAGACCAGTAATAAGGGAAGATAAATCGACAACTAAAGTAAGAATTGTTTTTGATGCGTCATCCAAAGATAAGGGGGCAAAATCGTTAAACGAGTGCTTATTTCCTGGGCCCAATCTAAATCCTAACATATTGGACATTATTTTAAAATTCCGTCTCCACAAAATTGCTTTCTCGGCAGATATAGAAAAAGCATTCTTGCAAATCCAGATACAAGAAGAAGATAGAAATTTTTTGAGGTTCCTGTGGTTTGACAATATCACTAGTAACAATCCCATTTTGAAGGTTTTTCGCATGACCCGTGTAACTTTTGGTGTAACAACTTCACCCTTTTTCCTTTCTGCAACCATCAAACATCACATTGAGGGGTATAAAGATTTGTTTGGAAAAATAGTTAATATGCTGGATACTTCCTTATACGTTGATGACCTGTTTCATGGAGCTGATTCAGTAAACGAAGCTTTTGTTTTATCAAACGGTGCAGAGAAGATATTGAGTGAGGCCAATATGAAACTCAGAAAATTTAAAACCAATTCTTCCGATTTAAAATTTTTATGGAAGGAACATGGAATAAACTTTGAGGAAGACACTCTTGAACAAAATCTTTCGAAGGTATTGGGAATTATATGGATAACAGAAAGTGACACCTTGAAAATAGACATACAACCACTTTTGGTAGAATTTGACCATAAAATTATTACCAAACATATTGTTTTACAAACTGTGGCAAAAATTTATGATCCTATTGGACTCATTTCCCCTTTCGTGATAAGAATTAAATTTTTAATGCAAGAACTCTGGGAACATGGAATTGACTGGGATTCTACATTACCAGATTCTTTAAGTGGAAAATTCCGAAAATGGCATAATGAAATAAAAGACTTGGTAAATTTTGAAATTCTTAGAAAATATTTTGTAACTATCCCAAAATTAAATCCTGAAATCGCTCAACTTTTCATATTTTCTGATGCTAGTTTAAAGGGGTATGGGTCAGTGGCTTATCTACGTGATTCTTCTTCTTGTGAAACTTCATTTGTAATAGCAAAGTCGAGAGTAGCGCCTCTCAAGAAAATTACATTGCCGCGCCTCGAACTTCTTGGAGCACTTACGGCTGCAAGATTAGCGAATTATTTAAAGGAAATATTTAAAATTGTGAATGAAAATATATTTTGTCTAAGTGACTCCCAAATTACCTTGCACTGGATTAAAGGAAGTGCTAACAACTGGAAGCCCTTTGTGGCAAACCGCGTACGCGAAATTCAGGAACTTGTTGCTCCTGTACAATGGAAATTTTGTAAAGGAAAGGAAAATCCTGCAGATGTTCTCTCTCGTGGTTGCTCTGCATCTGAATTGATTAATAACGAGGTATGGTTACATGGTCCTAGCTGGCTGAAGGAAGAATCGTTACCAGTATTTCCCCCTGAAACTCAACCTAATCTACCTGATGAAGAGGTCTTGCAAGAACAACGTAAAACGCTTGTTTGCTCCATATCCCAAAATATTCCAGAATTTGAGCTTTTATTTAAATTTTCATCCTGGACTAAATTAAAACGAATTACGGCTTGGTGCCTCAGATTCATCAAAAATAGTACATGCCCATCTGAACGAGTCTATGGTTTTTTGACTGTTCCAGAACTTGAAAGGGCAACAAATGCTATTGTGAAATTAATTCAAAACCATGAATTCGGAGACAAACTGAAAATTCTAAAATCCAGAAAGATCCTAAATTCTAAAAGCAAACTCCTTCCTTTACATCCATTTCTTGACGAAAATGATATTCTTCGTGTTGGAGGTAGGCTAAAAAATGCAAACTTGTCTGAATATCAAAAACATCAAATCATTCTCCCTAAAAGGCATCATGTTACAGACTTGATAATAAAGTATTTTCATGAGAAACATCTTCATAGCGGGACTCAATTGACAATTTCAGCAATTCGACAAAAATTTTGGTTAATTAATGCTAAAGAAGCTGTGAAAAGAGAAATAAGGAAATGTATGAAATGTTTCCGAAATTCATCACACCTTTCATCTCAGTTGATGGGAAATCTGCCATCAGCACGCGTGACACAAGCTCGGGTATTTTCACCAAGGAGTCGACTTAGCCGGCCCCTTTTTGATCAAACCTCGTAAGGGACGTGGTGTGAAACCCTTTAAACATTATGTTTGTCTGTATGTTTGTTTCGTAACAAAAGCTATCCATCTTGAATTAGTCACTGATCTTACAACTGAAACCTTTCTAGCCTCATTGAAAAGATTCGTGGCTCGACGTGGAAAACCTCTAGAAATATTTTCCGACAGAGGTACAAATTTTGTAGGGACAGACCGCGAAATAAAGAGAATGATGTCTCAAATTGCTTCTGATGAAAAATTGCACAAGTATCTTACTGACGAAATGATAGTATGGAAATTCAACCCACCTTCTGCCCCTCACTTTGGAGGCCTTTGGGAAGCGGGAATAAAACAAATGAAAAATCATTTGAAGAGAACAATTGGTGATCAGATTTTAACTTATGAAGAATTTTTGACCTTAATTGCACAAATTGAGTCATGCTTAAATTCAAGACCGCTTGTCGCTGAGTCTTCTGATCCAAATGACTTTACGGCTCTGATGCCAGGACATTTTATTATAGGAGCACCCTTGACCTCCTTACCTGAGCCTGATATCTCCTCTACCTATGTAACTCCTTTGGAACGTTGGAAATTGCTACAAAAGATTTTCCAAAGTTTTTGGAAAAGGTGGTCGTCAGACTATCTCTCACAATTGCAGCAACGTACAAAGTGGTTTAGAAGCAACCCGAACTTAAAAATCAATGACTTGGTGTTGATAAAGGAAGAAAACCAGCCCCCATTAAGGTGGAAATTGGGCAGAATAATTGAATTATTTCCTGGTGATGATAATATTGTTCGTGTTGTCAAATTAAAGACTTCTACTGGTGAACTGAAACGCCCTATCACAAAATTGTCTCCTCTACCGATGGACATTTAATATAATAGAATTTTACTTTATTTTAACTAACTTTATTATTATTATTATTTTCTATGTCTAATTTTTGTAACTTTCTGAACTATTTTGTATATTAATGTCTTTTTCTATTTTTAGTTGTTCCAGAAACTGTTTTTTTTTTTAGAAGTAGTAGGATTTAATTGCATTTCATTTTAGTTATACTTGACATTTAAGGTAATATTTTAATTTTGTATTTAATATTTGATTATTTAGTATGTGATAGTGGAAATTTGGTAAGTTATAATTGTTTGATGAACTTCGTTCATGGAGGCGGAGGATGTTTCGGCGTAAATGCCCTCAAATTTATTTGTTTATAATTTAACTCTGTTTATCTTTCATATTGTGAAACATAATTATAAAACTGATTTCTTTTGAAAGAAAAAATCTAATCTGTTTATCTAAATTGTTTATAACCCTGAATCAATATTTATGAGTAACATTATGATTTCAAGGTCATGTAATATAGATTTATTTACTTTATAATAATTTTGAATTGATGGTGATTTATTAGTTTTATAATTACTTGGATGTCATTTAAATGAATATTATAGCTATTTAGAAGATTTATAACTGCATATTGTAATTTTTATTTTGATGTTTATTTTATATAATATGTATCATTTTTAAAATGGTTAGTCTTGACTCTGTAACCAAGCAGAGAACATGTAACATGTTCTGACTCTGTAATCAGAGATGCCAATTGTTAAATCATGGCTCTGTTTAATACAGAGTGTATAATGGAAGTCCTGACTCTGCAACCAAGCAGAGAACTTTTTTTTTTGTATTGGCTCTGTTAAATACGGAGAATTACTATTATGGAACAATTATTAACTTCTAATGATGAATAGAATTTACATACTATTTCAGTTTTATTTAATAAACTATTTAATCTAATTGCTCTCCCATCTCACTTGGATTTTGAAAATTTATTTGTCAGATGAATTTCGGCGCCACCATATTTATTTTTTACTAATCCAAATGTATCAAAATTCGTAAAATTTACTTAAAAATACATATATTCAAGTCTTTTGTGGCACCTCTAAATATAGTATGTTTGTTAAAATATTTTAATACTGTCTTAACAAAGGCATTAGACAACTTTTTATCTCTATTACATATCGAAATTAAAAAAAAAAAATTCATACCACCCTACTATATGCCTTTTAAGCAATTAAAATTTAAAATATTATTGAATGCAAGGTGTGAGAATTTTTCTGCAGAAAAATTTCCAAGAATTATATTTTTTATATATTAATAGAATTCAAAACTAATTTTTTTTTCATTCTTATATTCATATTAATTTGTTAATTATGCAACTTCTTTTATAGATATATCATAGTTTCCATGATGAAGTAGATCTGTATCGACAGCATTGGTGGAAATGCAATGGGCCTTGCAAGAACAGACGTCCTTATTACGGTCTGCTGAAGAGAGCCATGAACAAACCCCCTGGTCCTAACGATAACTGGTGGGCTTGTCATCAGGCGAATTGTGGTGGAACTTTTGTAAAAATTAAAGAGCCAGATAATTATGGCAAGAAGAAACCGACCAAAAGAAAAGCAACCTCTGGTATGAAAATAATTATTTTCATATATGTAGTGCTGTCACTAAATAATAGATTTTTCCACCCTCTTATTGTCACATTTTAACAATCGGGAATCACTTGTTAGCAGTCCCTGCACTTTAGATCTAGCACAGGCCTTATATAACTTGTCACATGAAAGATAAAAGACAGTTACTGTGAAAATTTGAAAAATTTCTTATGAAATTAGCCTTGTGATAGAAATAAACATTTATCATCTTATTGCAATTAATGCTAAGAAGAAGCAAAAATATCCTCAAAATTTATATAATAAATACATTACAAAAAGTTTTATTATATATGAATTTTTCCAATTTGTTCATATATTTGTGATTACAACTTTATTATATATATATAATAAAACTTTTTGTAATGTATTTATTACATAAATTTCAAGGATATTTTTACTTCTTAGCATTAATTGCAATAAGATGCTAAATGTTTATTTCTATCACCAGGCTAATTTCATAAGAATATTTTCAAATTTTCATGCATATGTGTTATATATATATATATATCTATATATATAGTATAAGATCCATTATCCAGAATGCTTGGGACCTGAGATATTCTGGATAAGGAGTTTTTCCGTAATTTGGAATATTTTTTTATAAGTGTTAAGAATAGTACAAAATAATGGTATGAAATGTAAAAAATATGAATAGTATATGACAATATATAATTATAAATTTGTTAATTTAGTAATTTATTTACACAAAATAAAAAACATTCTAAATTACAATTTAATTTTTTTTAAAATTACATTAACATATATGATGAGAGCAGAATCCTTTTATTTGGATTTTTAGAACATTTTTATTAAGATTGGTTGCTTATAGTGTGTCTCTTGCACTAATTGCTGCTGTATACTGACATGATTTGCTGTTCATGGAAGTAGCTTCTTTGCTGTTTTCCACAAATCAGTTGTTCAGTTGAAAAATATCAGTAGCTCATTTGAAATCTTTTTACCCACCTCATTCTGCTGGTCCTCATCATCATCACTTCCATTACACATATCATTTGTCATTATGTCTCAAATCTCACTGCCCATCATCTAATGACTTACAGGCGTATCGTCATCAGCAATTAGACAATCTTCCACTGGTTCTTGATCCAACAATTGAGCTTCTTAACATAAAGTTCTTTAGCTTAGTCCAGCAGATCTGTAATAATTTCCTTCTCTTTGGAAATTTTAAAGTCTTCGACTTCATGTTCATTTACACCATAAAAAATATTGTAGATGGGTACAAATTGTATAGCCCATGGATGAGTGTATATCTGTCTGCTGTATCCCATGCTTGACGTAAAATACATCTTTAGTTTTTACATTTTTGAAATAAAACAAATTATTTTTTGGTTATCATTTTGCATTTCAAATACGGGGTTTCTGGATAGTGGGTCTCATACTGTATATAAATTACTGTACTGTTTAAACTGTATTTATTGAAATACAATTTCTTTACCATTTAGAAGCTTTACCAGGTCACGGTTCATGCTGTTGATTGCCATTAAGCCGAATCACATCAAAATCGTTCGTTAACTATAAAGTTTAATCCAAAAGAATATAATCATAGAACCTGACTAATATGCCATGTTTAGTCTAACACAGTTTTAAAATAACTATTTATCTTTGCTGGTATAAAAATGGATATTAGTTTCAATTATGGCAGAATCATTCTCTTTAAAGGTTCTACAAAGGGTGTTTGCACATTTTTTAAAAAATGATTTCCATGGTACTTACAGAACTATTTGACATAAAATATTTGTGTTTGAAATGTTCAATTTGGTAACCCTTATTCTGAACCACCTTTCTAGACAGTAATTCTCATGACAATAATGCTTTTTGTTGTTTCGGAAGAGGTATTTTGCCCTGTTCCTCTTAAACAGCTTTATAAAATCGATGAAGGGTTGTAGGATGATTTTTGGATAATTTGCTTTTTAAAAATCTTAAAGTGCAAAAATCAATGGGTACATCAGGAGATTTTCTTACATTGAATCATGTTTTAAGATTTTTTTTTTTTTTTTAATTTCATAACAATAAATGGATCTCTTTTTTATTACAATCATTTAAATAGACCCAAGCTTTATATATTGTAGCATTTTTATATTTTTCTCCAGATAAATGCTTTTCATAAAGAATTCTGCATTGTGTTCTCTGTTTGACAATATGTCGTGGCGGAAGACGATAAACATTGTGTTTTTTAGCCTTTTTTAAAATTCAAATCAGTGTTAATGATTTTGTTAACAGAGCATTTTAATGATTTAGTAATAGCCCTTTGACTTGGAGAATTTTCTTCTACTATATACGATGGTACATATTCGGAAAAAAATTTCCACTTGAATCCAAACATTCACGTTTTTTCCATATCTGATTGTCAATATTACCTACTGTGGTGTTAGATATAGAAAACCATGCCTTTCTCTATGTTTTTAAATAATCAAATACAAATATATATATATTTTTTAAAGTACACAGATATAGCCTTCCATCCGTCCGTTCTTTAAAAGTGCCATTTTGCATGTAAACAAAAATTTCAGTTGCCAGACGAGAATTTATATTTTAAAAACTTATAAGCTGTGAAAAATAATTTCTCCAGGGGTGATTGTGTTCAGATAATGTAACTGAATTCAAGTACTTATTTCATTTTCAATACCATAATTCCGATTTTCCTGATAGTTAAATCCATAAAATAAGACTAAAATATCAATTTCATATCATTGCTAAACAAAATGAAAATTAATGTTTTTCATGATGAAAGGATTAGACTTCCCTGCAATAAATTATATGTTTATTCTCCGTACAAAAAATTTTTTCGGTAAAATATCAGATATTTTTTCATGAATTCACAATCATCCCTATTTCTCTATGCAGATGATTTTATTTTATTTTATTTATTTTTTTTTTTTTTTACACCAATTTAATCTTGTCTAAAAAATGCATGAACAACTTCTGTAACAACAACTTCTTTCTTCCTTAGCTTTGAACATAATTAAACTTATATTCTTTAGGGCTCTCAGCATTAGCAAATTTGTGAATTTGAACTTTGGAATCAACAGTTTGATCGGGAAAGTATCTTGTTTGCAGAAAAGTGTTTTTGATTTAATTTTGAAAACCACTTCAGCTTTTTTACATTGTCATGATATGGAAGCTTATCCAAATTCAAACCTCTTTCCTAAATTTCTTGAAGCAGATATTTAACTCTGATCACAAAAGGTGAAATAATTTCAAGTATGACATATAGTTTAGTTCCAATGTTTACACTATAATTGCATTTTTCTCAAAATGCAAAACGTCTGTTCAGAGTTTGGGGGGGGGGGGGGACAAGAGATTTTAACTTTCTTGCTAAAGCATTTTACTAAAATATTAATTTCAAAGAATTGCTTGCAAATGATATGGTTGAACAATATAAATTACCCTCTTTAATAAAATATCATGCATCCATTCCTATGTGCACTGATTGAAAACTGTATTTTATAATATGTGCAAAAATAAGATATCTATAGTAATATTGTAAAGGAGAAACTTTTTTTGTTTGTTTGTTGGCGGGAGTAATCTCTGGAACCAAACAGATTTAAAAAATAATGGTGATAAAATTATGATAACAGTCTCTGCTGCAACATAGGCTACATTTTATGTCTGTACCAGTACCCCTAAGGGGTTGCAGGAGCAAAAAAGGTTCTAAAATTGCAATTTTTGTGATACTGAAGAGGCTAGAAACTTGAAATTTGGTATGGTGGACACTTATTAAATGTAAAGGCTCTCTAAGAATGGTTTCTAAAAAATTCAAAATTTAAATGGGTTAAACGCCTGGTAAACAAAGTTTTGATTTCTATGGAATTGCTAAGGATAGACACTTGAAATATCACATGGCTCTTACTTTTATGATGTAAATTCTTGCTAAGAATGGTTTCTAAAAGATGCAAAATTAAAAATGGGGAATTGAGCAGAAAACTTTCTAAAAATGTTCTAAATTGTAATTTCTATTGAATTGTTAATGATATAAACTTGAAATTTGTCATGGCTGTTACTTTCACGGCAAAAATGCTGATACAGAACAGTGAAAAAAAAAAAAATTCTTAAAAGGGTGCAGCAGAAAGAAACCTTCTAAAATTGCAATTTCCATAATACTGTTGGGGCTAGTTTTATATGAAATATTAGAATTAACTTGTCTTGATGTTTATTTACATTTTCATCTTGCATTAAAATTAAAAAAAAAAAAAAAAAAAAAAAAAAAAAAAGTTGCTTTACAAATTATTAGTAATCCCTTTAAAAATACTCTTTACCCTTTTTTTATACTTTTGCATAATTCCAGTTTTGCAAGTGTAATATTTTGTACGTTCGATGTCGGGATTGCAGACTGATTACCAGAAAAATAAATTTAAAATTACAATTAAAAATGCTATTGAAAAATCTGGTAACCAAAATGCCATTCCGATTCCGACACCACGTATGGCCGTGATCGTACAACACGATTATCTACTAGGCAACGTGAAGATTAAGAATTAAGTTAATTGAATTTACTAAAAATAATTAAGTTGCCTTAAATTGAATCAAAGCTGAAAAGAAAAATAAAATAAACTAAACTCACCCATGGAAGAAACAGATGACACACACAATTAACTTAAACCAATATTTATTTTGGTAAACATATCAAAATTAAGGAACTGCGCAGACCCCTACAAATATTAAGTATTAATTTATATAAAAATATGCATGATCTATCACAAACATAATCTTTTAAACAGATGATATTTATATTCGTAGAATTTGTGAATGGGTTGTAGGCAAGAACATTTAAAGAGAATTTGATCTAAATCAGAATGACTATTAGTAGTAGAAGAAGCTTAATTGATGAATAATTAGAGATTGTCCGATAATATGGCTAATATGGATCATCAGTTTGTCCTTATAGCAGAAAAGTCTCACATCTTTACGAAGCTAACATATTCATTCCTATAAGATAGGGATCCATTCTGATTCGTTCAGTATTTGCCAGCACGTAAAGGTGGCTGCATTCAATCTTCCTTAAACGTATAACTGCGATGCAGTAATTTGAAAAGTGATTCTACGTTACCATATCCAGGCCAGAAGAGATGGATGAATACTTTCCAGAACAAGTTGAAACCCTCAGTTTTCATTGAATATAATCCATGAGCTGACTTAAATGTTCAGATTCTCACAAGTTCTCAGATTAGCATTAGTCGTGTTTCATACCGATACCATCTTCATACTCTTATCCTCCAAATTATTTTCATACAGTATCTTTATTTTATTCGATTAATGAAATTAAAAAATGTAGAATTAAATGAATTTACAAGGTGATCGGCCCTCAACCCGTATAGTTAAAGGACCGATTATAAAAGGGAATTTATTGTTTCTTGGAGCGATGATGCGCGCTTGCTCGCACATCACCGTCCAGAAGAAGAGAGAGAGAAAAACCCCGTAGAATATTTCGAAAAAGACGCTCAAAATTAAGAGAACCAATCAGTGTTCCCCAAAAACAATTCAACAGCGTCCGGTCACTGAACCCGTCATGAGATCGCAACTCCCCCGAGCAAAAATGGCGTCTTTTGAGATGTCACGATGTAGTTTCGCATCGGTGAAGAAACGAAATCATGGCGAATCCGGTGCATCTTAAAATGGACGGTGCACGTATTTAAAAGAAGCGAAAGTAAATAAAACTTAAAATTCGGATAACTCGCGATCTATTGCATCAAAATAGATGAAATTTGGTCTGCTGAAAGTAAATAATTATTTAAATCGAATAAATATATTTTGCTATGAATTTAATGAATATTTAAGAATTTTTAAAAGGTTAATATTAAAGACTTAGAACTTTTTGTAAACAATCTAGAAATCACTGATAAATAAATTATTTAATAGATATTAGAATCAAATTTTAGTAGTTAGAAATATTAACGTAATATAGATATTTTAAATTGTTATTTGGAAAGATAAATAAAGTTTTTGAATTGATTAAATTTTTATTAATTAAATAAATAATGGTTGATAGATTTAATATTGTTAAACTAATTGGAAAGTATGATGTAACAGCAAGCGTCCCTGTGCTTGTGGTCTTAAAGAAATCGTGTTGTTTTTGTTTTATAATCATTACTATTGATATGTATTTTAATGTTACATTTTGAAGTTATGATTTTATGTAATGCCGGATATTATATATTTTTTAATTTATGAGTTATTAGTATAAACACATATGTTAATATGAAGTATTTTATGTGAAATTATTATTACAATATATGTAGCATATTTGTAATGAAAGTTATATACACAAATCATGTAAAGATAATTGTTTTCAATTTAAATAAGGTACAGACATATGTAAGTTAATTTATTGCCATGCCAAAATGTGCAGGGTGCATTGTTTGATGCAATGCAAAGATATTGGCAGAAAGCTGCACCCTTTTGGAAATGTGTAAAGGGTCTGTTTTTGCATATGACCCTCAAATTTAAACGATTTATATTTTAAACATAAATCTTTCTAAAAGAACCTAATGTTTTGGGCCCCACTGCTTTCAGCAGTGTAAATCTGTTTTTGCAAACGGACCTCAAATTTGTATGATTTTATATTTATTGAATGAAAGTCTTTTGAAACACACTAAAGGGCTCCTGTTATATTGCATGCCTATTTAATTTTTAACACTCAGATATATAATACTTTCAATTTTGACCTAAAGTTCCTGAAAAATCCTAAATAATAAAAAAAAGCCTTGTCCTTCACTCTTTTAAAACATTAAATGATATTTTTCAATATTGACAATCTGTCGCAAAAGAACAGTTCTCTTAAAACACGAAATGATATCTGAGCAGTCATTGAGAAAAGAAAAAAAAAAAGTGGTAAATTCATAAAACAACTTCCAGAATTGTTATTTTTCATTTATTTATTTATTGAAATAGTATATATTAATATTTTTTTTAATCAAAGATGCCTTTAGAACCCGAAAGGTATTGAAAATAAGTGGGTTGTTGTTTTTTGTATTTTCATCTAGAAAAATGTGATGGCAGTTTCAAAATGCAGAAAAATGTGAAGACAAATCAGAAAACATAAAATTAAACTTCAGATTTTTTTTAAATTTTATTGTAATTTTTTTATTATTATTAAAAACAAATAGGTACTGCGAATAAGTGGGCATTTTTTGTGTTTTTTGTATTTCCATCCATGAAGCGGATGTGGCAGTTTTAAACTGCAGAAAAAGTAAAAACTAACACCTAATCAAGCTCAGGCAAAAATATTTTTTGAAATAGTAAATATTAATATTTTTTAAATGGAAGGTAGCATTTGAACCAGAAAATTTACATAAAAATTTTTGTGTTTTTCTTTTCTATTTTGGTAACTCTACGAAGTATCTGGCATAGTGATTTCAGAATGCATGGGGGGTGGGAATCACTTTCTCTTCTTCTGCTTGAGAACTAAAGGAAGCCCAGACAGGCACAGACACGTTTGGCAGTTCACTATTTTTACAAGCTCGCTATTTTGCAATTTTAATTAGTTAATATCTCAGCTAATGATTAAAAAAAAATGAAAAATCAGAACATCAAATGCATTCAGACCTGGCTTTGCCTATCCATATCCAAATTTTCAGACCTGTATGTGGACTATATTTCCTTAGCCTCCACTAACAGACAAACATTTTTCTTTTTTTAATATAGTTAAAATATGTTTTCAGTTAAATGTCATAATTTTGATTCCAGTACCACATGAATGCTTTATTTTGCATAACACTATAAATTAAAAGAACAAAGCATAATTTCAAAGCTGTGTGAAATGCAGTAGAAATGCAAGAAATTGTGATAAGATTAGTTAATTTTTTTTCTTTTTTTTTTTGAGCTAGATAGAATTACCAATTAATTTTTATTGAAATTAACTTATATCTAAGATTTCTGTACTTTATTGTTATATCTTACTGTTGCTCAGTATAGAATGATATGTTACCCTTATTTCAGAAAACAACAGTTATATATCTGTTTCTTCAATAGTGACCTGTATCATGATAAAATGTTATTACAAATGGTCAAAAAATTAAAAGAATTGGGAAAATTTTTGAAGACATTATTGTTGATGATCCTTTTTATAGATCCAGTAAATAATTCTCTTTATGAAAATTTAATATCATTTAATGATGTGGCTTTGTTTAATACTGCATCAGTCACTTATTTCAGTAACTAATTTTTTATTTTTTTGATCGGATCTTCAACTAAGTTAGCATCAAGCATGAACGATGCTCGAAAGAATATGGTTAAAGTGAATGTGTTAAAGTACTGCCACAAAAGCCACTCTATTGTGCCAGATCGTCGTTGCTAAAGACGACAGTTAGTAGTACTTGGTTACGGAAGATTTCTCATTAGGTTTAAGCATTTATGCATAAATTGACACGTTTCATGCACGTAGACAATTTGGTGCATCACTGCCGAAGTTAATATGTTAAGAAGCTTTTGTTAAGTTCTGTACTGGGAAGCTGAAATACATACCGACAAAAAATATGTGAAATGCTTCCACAATGGAAGATATCCTTGACCTCCCTATTGGTTTCTCCTCATTTGGCAGAGAACTAACTTGAATTGAGAAAGTGCAGTTTTGCAATACATAATGTATATTAAAAGGTCATCAAGCTAATCACTGCAAGAGGACATAATTACAATATTTTATTTACAGAAAGCATTTTCACAGTGTTTAGTGTTTTTTGTATGATTTTGGCATTATTTTTTTTGGATTTTGTTTGTTAAGGCTGTTCTCAAATCAAAAAGGGCAACTTCCTGGCATAAGTTTTAATTTATTTTTGTTCGAAAATGCATGAAACTAGCTGGTGTTGTTGTTCAGAAACTATGTCATCGAGCTGTTTTTTCCATTTTTTTGCAAACCCAATAGATCGTTCAGAAAATAGTGTCAAAATGGACGTTTTGAACCGAATTTCTGCGCGAAAGTAGAAAAATCACTCAAGGGCGAGCGAAAAACGGGTTTGTCACGTGATTGAAATTGCTTATAACTCAATGGGCAATTGATTGATCAAAAAATGGAAAAAACAGTTCAATTCCAAATCGCTTCCATGGCCAGGCTTTCCAATTTTATATCTTTCCGTTAAAAAATAAATTTGTAAATGTGTCAGAACTTTTTGCACTCATTGAGCAAAGTAGTTAAGAACAGCCTTAAAGACTTTAAAAAAATAATAATAAAATTCTGTTTTTTAGGATCAAATATCATAAAAAGGTTAGATTTTAAAATTTTATATAAATCTAGTACGGAGATTTATGTTTTCTTAAGTATTTTATTGCATGAGATTTTATCCAATTTTTACAAGTATTGGTCTTTTGTAGTTTACATGTGTGCCATTATTTCATTACAATAGAATAAAATCTTGTGTACAACGATCTCGTTACTTGTAATAAAATGTAGTTTAAAACACACTTTGTAGATAAACTAGAATCTTGAAATAGCAGAAATGTTGGGAAATGAAACATAAATTCAATGGGACAACAGAGAGTTCAGGGTATAAAGGCGATTTCCGTATCCATGGTTCACAAAAGCACACAAAAAAAAAATTCTAACGACAATTTAGAGGACTGAAAAGAAACAGCAGGTAGCCTGGAGGCAGGTCCCGCAGGGGGCATCAGTTGGCGTCTGCTATGAATCAAGTCAGGAGCAATAGTGACCCAAGACTTCGTTACAAACTTGGCGGGTACAAGATGAGCATATATCAGATATTGGCGATGAAGCGAATTGAGTAGACAAAGTACTGGTAAAAAAAGGGAAAATTAACATGAGTTAAGTTACATGCCATGGTGGGCTTATAGGGTTGTAAGATAGCAAATTCTTGTGTTTTCTGCGGGATAACTGAGAAATAGCTTTACACATACTTTTACATGTACGTTAGAACATTTTGGACAAAGGCTTGCATTACTCAGCATGGCCATCTGGAAGATATCTGACATAATAAAGGGTGAGAATTTATGCCAATGCGAGCTTAAAACTATGAGATAAATTAGGGTGCAGTTCTGTGCTAACCACAAAATATGTATTACTTATTGTCGGCTTTGATGCAAAGGGAATTCATATATATTTTATTCTTTTTATCTCGATGGAAATCACTGACAGTTAAGATTTATCTCTATACATATGTCTGTGTGAAAGTTAAAGGAAAAAGGTATGACAGAAATGGTGCATGCAGTTTAATTGAAGAGAACTTTTAAAGTATTAATATAACTTACAGAAGTGTGAGGAGAGGGGGGGGGGGGTGAAGTGAATGAATACAGAGGTATAATATTAAGTGCAAAATTTAAAATTTAAATTAAATATTTTATTTGAAGGGGGGGGGGGGGGCATGCAACATACAAAATATAAAGAATTAAAGTTAAGTATTGATTTCCTGAGGGGGGGGGGGTAGTTTTAAAGATATATAACAGGGAAGCTTTGCTCATTTGAACAAATGTATATTTTTATTCTAACAAAATGAAAGAATAAGCAGTTGAAGAGTATACTTCAGGGTTGGTAAAAAATCATTTTTTTTTTTTTTTTTTTTAAACCAAAAAACACGTTTTTTTTTTTGTTGTTGTTGTTTAAACCAGGTTTTTTTGGTTTACACCGGGTTTTTTTAAATATATTTTCCTATTACATATACATGCATATTTATTGATAAAAATAAACATTGTTGGATATATAAGTAATATAACTTCATTTAAAAATAATTTAAATTAAATAATTACAATCAATTGTGTAGAAAATTGAAATCATTTAAAATTTAAACATTTTTAGTAAAAGCTATATCTTATGTTCCATGAATAAAATGCTCTACATAGTGAAACACTGATACCTTGAAAATCTTAGTAAACAATCTTTTGATTACTAGTACTATAAATAAATATATGGTGTAGTTTCATAAATATAATATACTTTTCCATGGCTATTCAAAATAATTTCTTTGAAATATTTGCAACCTGAGATATCTGATTTTTCTGTTAGAACACTACATGAACAATTATTATCTTTTATTGAAAGTAAAGCTTTTTATAAAGAATTCCTGGAATGATTTGAATCTAGCAGTAGGGTCTTTACACGTTTCAAGAAGTATTGTGTATTGTCATTTGACATTTCTCCTCAGAAACAAAAAAAAGGGGGCAACAGTAAAATAAACAGAAATACCTATTTACCAGCTTCTTAGACTACTGAAAACATTGATCTTAAAATGGAAAGTAGATTTGTAAAAGTTGTCCATCCACTAAAACATTTAAACAGCCATCAGACTTAATACACAGAATTTTTTTCTAAGCTATTTTATAATACATATTACTTTTATATGTCTAATCTAAAAATTAATAATATATATTTTTAGGCATTTTTATGAGACTTTCTTCTGTTATGTCTCACGCGAACCTCATCTCGATTTTTACCCATTTTTTTGTCAGATCTAAATAGTGGGTTCGATTATGCAATAGACGATTTAAATATCTTATTGCATATTTTAGTTAAAGGTAAACAGGTGCTTCGCTAGCACCCAATTTTTCAATGTCCTCTTATTTGACTTCATATCTTGAGTTTCTTTTTTATTCTTAAGGCTGTTCTAAAATCTGGAAGGGCAACTTTATGACATACGTTTTAATTTATTTTTGTTCGGAAATGCATGAAACTAGCAGATGCTGTTGTTCAGAAACTGTGTAATGGAACTGTGTTTTCCAGGTTTTTTTTTTTTCTTTTCAAACGCAATAGATCTTTTAGAAAATAGTGTCAAAGTTGGCATTTTAAACTGAATTTCCGCATGAAAAAAAAGTAACTACTCAAAGAAGGTTAAAAACATCTTTGTCATGTGATCAAAATTGCTTATAACTCAATAGATAATTTATTTATCAAAAATGGAAAACACAGTTCGATTCCAAATCGCATCCAGTCAGGTCTTCCAATTTTATCTTTCCGTTAAGGCTGTTCTTAACTGCTTTGCTCAACAAGCGTAAAATGTTTTGACACATTTACAAATTCATTTTTTAACGGAAAGGTATAAAATTGGAAAGCCTGGTCATGCAGTCGATTTGGAACTGAACTGTTTTTTTTTCATTTTTTGATCAATCAATTACCTATTGAGTTATAAGGAATTTTGATAACGTGATAAACACGTTTTTTGCCTGCTCTTGAGTGCTCTTTCATCCTTCGCGCGGGAATTTAGTTCAAAATGCACACTTTGACAGTATTTTCCGAAAGATCCATTGCATTTGCAGAAAAATGGAAAAAACGGCTCAATGACATAGTTTCTGAACAACAACACCAGCTAGTTTCATGCATTTTCGAACAAAAATAAAGCTTATGTCAGAAAGTTGCCCTTTTGGATCAGAACACCCTTAAAAAATGAATTTGTAAATGTGTCAAAGCATTTTGCACTTCTTGAGTAGAGCAGTTGAGAACAAATAGCCTTAAAAGTTAAAAGATAATCTCCCCAATCAAGAAAATTTTCTTTTGCAGCTTGACTGAAATCTTAAAGGTCATTTTATGTTATTAATTGTAAATAATCTGCATTTTCTCAAAGGAAAATATTTTATTCAAAATATTGAATATTTTTAATCTATTTTATCTTTGCTAAATTCGCATGTTTTAAATTTTTTCTTTAGATCTTCAGATATGTTCATCAACACATGCAATTTGCATTCTACATGCATACAAATATAACCTAGACTCACTATGTCTCACACAGTGACTGGTGGATAAGACTGTTAGTAGATAGCCGTAGAAATTATTAGAAGTAGAAATTATTTATATCTAATAATTTAAAACACTTAAATTACAAAAATGAGAAAATATTATATTTGATCTTTTCTAAAAAACCAGTTGGTTAACCAATTGATTTAAACCGTTCCAATCCTGCTGGGAACAGAATAAAATCATAATGCAAAACCCAGATATCAATCTAGGAATGCAAGAAAAACAAAAGCTTACTAAACCCAATAGCCATGATACAGCAAAGAAAACTCACAGCCAATCATTCATTAGCATACAGAAGAAAAAGTAACCAATGGAGAGGATTACTTATGATTATGTCATCATTGAGGCATATGTAATTCTTAGTAAATCTTAACTAATCAAGCAATCTAACTAGTAAAAGTGTATTTTTAACTCAAATCTGCCATTTTGGCTATTTAAAAAAATAAAAGGCTTAAAAAAAAAGAAGAAAAATAACTAACTACTTATTTTTTTCTTTTCAGCTAATTTTAGAAAAATTAGTCTGCTATGTAGATTTAAAGCTTATAAGAAAAGTTTGATTAAAAATGTTTGTCACCTTTACAAATTTATTAATTCATCATTTTTCTAAAGCTTTGCTTGTAGCTTCTGCATAACTTGGATTTTGCATTTTTCAATAATGTGTAAAATAAAAGAAAACATTAGGGAAAAAGAGAAAAAAAAAACACATGGAAAAAAATCATTTGGTTTAAACCAAACCCTGGTATACTTACATGGAAATCACATTTAATATAATAGTTCTTAAAAGTTAGATTTTCTGAATCATTGGAAAAATCTTATATGCTAAAAAAAAAAAAAAATGCATATAATCGAACATTATTGCAGATTTCAGGATGTTACATATTATGTGAAGTGAAAAGAAAATTAAAATGTCTTGCAAAGTTGACGTTGAGGCCTCTGATCTGAAGATCTACTAGTTGTTATTACATTATTAAGGAATATAAATTTACCTTATTCAGTTTAAGGCTTCATAAGCATGCCAAAATGATCTTTTATCTTTTCTTTAACAATTTTATTTTTGTATTAATATATTTATGTTTAATGTTTGTTTTCTCTTTTTAGCCACAGAAAGTAAAGAATCTTCCTCTGATATAAGAAGTTTCTTTGAAGGTGGTATATCACAGAGTGATAAAAGTAGATCCATATCATCAACCACAAAATCAAACATATCTCACTTAGTTAATGGAATTGTGGTTAATGAAAAAAATATTGAAAATTTCAACAGTAAAAGCGCCTTTCCAAAAAAGTTGTTTACTCCTTTTCAAGGCATTGGACACAAACTTGGTGGTTCTTCTGATGATTACAATACATTACCTATACATATAAGAGAAAATAGTCGTAATACAGTTGCTATTTCTTCCAGTTCTTCAGCAGAAGCCTCAGATATAAAGCCACTTTCTAACATATGTAAAATCCCTAGATTGTCGAACTCTCAAGAAAATCTATCAAAAGGTAATTAAAACATATTTATAGTACTATTTTATGCCTTTTCTCTTTTAACTATTTTCCATATTCATTCTAATTTATATTTTTGTTATTAGTATTTAAAACGAGCTATGAAAAATATATAAGTATAAATATTTTTCTTAATTTTCACTCTGTTTTCCATTATAGTAGTGCAAAAAAGGGTATATTCTAAAAATGTCTGTATTCAAATTTAGCTCAACTCTTTCTTTAACATTAAAATATGTTTATCATTTCACCAATGCATTAAACATAATAAATATTTTATCAGTTTATTATCATTATGATTATTATTAGAGAGAAGAGATGCTATTCTAAGAAAAAGTATTTTAACAGTCAAAATGTATAGTATTTTTATTTGCCTTTTATTATTAAAAATAACTATAAATTCTTTCATTTATGCATTTTTATAATATGCAGTTTTTGCTCTTCCTGATATAGCCCTTAGTCTCTTTTTTTTCTTTCTTTTTTTTTTTTTTTTTTTTTTTGTGAGATGTGTGTGTTGGTATTGGTCAACAAATTTGTAAAACTTAAAACATTCATTTTTAACAAAACTTTTAAATTGAATCAGATACATAACACAAACTTTTAAAACTTATGCATATTGAAAGCACATACAGAAACTGAGACCAACAGTATAACAGAGTGTCTACAAAATCTGGAAATCAGGGAATCATGGAAAAATCAGGGAGGCTTATCAATCTGGAAAAGTCAGGGAACTTTGTAAAAATATTCGAAAATCGGCAAAATTTGTCTATATGCGAAAATATTTGCATGTTTACCTTGCCAACGAGACTGATTTGTCTATTTTATATACCATATATTTTCACATGGTGATTAGTCTTTCCCAATATTTTTAAAAAGATGCACTTGGTACAGGGGCACCATTTCAGAACTTTCTTGGGGGGGGGGGGGGGGGTATCCACTTACCTCCGAACAAGAAACGATTCAAAATTCCGTTTTAAGCAGGTTTTCATCTTAGTAGGTATACTTTCAAGATACTGACTAAGATTTTCTGTTTAACACAGTATTCCGTTAGAGATAGTTTCCATTTTACAAGTATATCTAAGGCTGTTAAAACATCCTTTCTATAGTAAATCTCTGAAGAGCATAGGTACATTTACTGTAAAACTTGTGAAAATGAAACCTGTCAATAAAAGCATTCTTTCGAAAACGGAAAAAAAAATCGCTTTTCTTTGAAAAAAAAAAAACCAACCATGTAATTACACTTGCTAATACCTGTCTAAAATGCAGTTTTTTCCCCTGACCTTTCGACTTCTTCTTTGCAGGTTTTGCTGCAGGTGTGGGGAGCCATTTCAAGAGGTTCTTGGAGGTTGGAACAAAGTTTTCTTTTAGGGGAAGGGCTTGAAACAGCATATGGGATTTTGACCTCTTAACGTCTTTTAAAACCATGGGATTCTTCCAAGAACATTTTTTAATTTTCGTGAAAGACCGCAGTTTTTTTTTTTTTTTTTTTTTTTTTTCGGAGCTACGTGAAATCAACTCGCTAATCGACTGCGAAAAAAAATCTTAATTTTGCCAATTAGACTTTGAAAAAATAGTCAATTTGGCAAATTACTAACAGAAAAAATATTACTTCCTAAACGGACCGTGAAAAAATATTGCAAAGATCGTGGAAACAAACAGGGATTATTGGCAATCGGTTGCGGGAAAAAAAAATGCAGATTTCAACATTAGGTCGCAAAAAAAAAAAAAAAAAAAAAAAAAAAAAATCAAATTTGCTCATTACGCGTGCAAAAAAAATTTGTGAATTTCGAATATCTATTAAGGAAAAAAACAAGAATTTTGTCAAAGGTTTCGGATAAAAATCACGAATCTAGTCAGAAAGTCGTGCAAAAAAAATCAAAAATTTCATCAAACGATCGTGCAAAGCAATCGCAAATTTTGTCAGTCGGCTGCGAGAAAAAAAAAAAAAAAAAACTAATTTCAACAAATGATCGTAGAAAAGAATCGTGAATTTCATCAAAATATCTCAGATAGAAATAGCGAATTTCGTTAACTGTCGCAAAAAATATCGTGAATTTTGACAAATGGTCACGGGGAAAAAAATGTGAATTTCATGAATCGATCACGGGAAAAAAATCGCGAATTTCGTCAAATCATCGGGGGAAAAAAATCGTGAAATTCAATCGGTCACGAGGTAATATAGTCAACACGTCAAGAAATTTGCAAATTTTGTGATTCATAGGGATATGAAATTTTCACCAATGATTTTCTGTGAGTAAAAAAATTCCTTAATCATTTTCTGCATTCCTTTTCAGGCCCCACCAGTGGCTGAGATGTTCTGCTCTTGAAGCTGGTAGGCGGGTGGTGCTGGGTTCAAACTCAATCACGCCCGTCGTCCTAACTATATCGGAGTTTTCGTTGTTTTCTTCTAAACCGTGGATTCCCAAGCGTAAATACGGGTTAGGTTCCCTTAGAAAGACCCTCACGTAGGGCACTCCCCCTTGGGCCTATATCCCTCGAGTTGATAATCGGCCGTCAAAAATCAACCCAACCCAACCCTTTTCAGACTATGATCTAAATTTCACACAATTCAGAAATTTGCAAAACATTTGGTGTAGTAGAGGTGAGTTCGGGCTCTTTTTCAGAGCCTGAGCACGCAACATTTTGTGCCATCAGAGCCCGAGCCCGATACCGAAAATATGCAATAGTAAAAAATTGCATAATATTAAAACAAAATGTTTCAAATGTAATTATCATTTGTAAACTAATTTTACATAGAAATGACTGTTAAAAAAAAAATTAATATTATCAAAATAAAAGTTTGGTATCAAATAAAAATGTACTTCATACTAAAAAAGGATTCTCATATCTTTTCTCTTTTAATAAGAAAATCTTATGGGCATGTTAATGAAGTGTGTTTCATGAATAAATGCATGAAATTTGTAGAAATTACTATTTATCTAGTGAATAAGGGAAGAACATTTATAAATTTTCTAAAAAAGGTGTACATTTTTAACTATAACCAATTCTTTCCTCATAACAATCTTTCGGGATTGGCGTGACCCTGAAAATAATCTTAAATTAAAAATTTCAATGTCCCGGTGCTTTTACAGGAAAAGACGAAATACTGTTCGATTGATTTCTATTAGAATAATATAGTAATTAAATTTACTTACAACTGAAAGTGACTTCATAAATTGCAGCATAGAGCTTCAGCATCAGCAGAGTTCATAATAGCAGGGTTCGCACAGACTCCTTAGACTCCTTGGAAACTCCTTAGAAATGAAAACATTCCCAAGTAGTACTTAGAACTACTTAGAAAAGCAAACCACTACTTAGAAACTCCTTATATTCTATTGCGGCTTCGGACGCAAGCGATATTGCTGCCGAGGGAGAAAAAAATCGTGTTTGAAAAACGCACGGTAAATCCTTTATGCACGTCATTCATCTGAAGCACAACATTGATTGGCAAGGCTCCCACTAGGTCCGTTTTACAATTATTAGCTCCGTCTCCGTAAAGTCCATTTTTTGACACTGTTAGCCGACCGACCTTTATTTTAAATTTTATCGATGTTTGGCATTTAGCCAAGAATCTCGGAAAAATCGCGTTTTTCGCAAATATGTTCCAAAAAAATACCGTCAAATTTCGTCAATCGATCGCGGGAGAATTTCGTAAATTTTGTCAAAGGATCGTGAAAAAACACGAATTTTTCCTACAGATCGCGGGAAAACGTGAATTTCGTTAAAGATCGAGAAAAAAAGCAGATTTACTCAAAAGATCGCGCAAAAACACACGGTTTCCATCAAAAGATCACGAAAAAAACGTTAGTTTCGTCAAACGGTTGAAATGAGACGCGAATTTCCCCAGAAGATTGCGAAAAACACGTGAATTTCCTCAAAAGATCGTGAAAATCACACGAATTTCTTCAAAGGATCACGAAAAACGCGCGAATTTCGTCAAAGGATCGCGAAAAAACATCAGATTTGTTAAACAAACGAAGTAAAACACGAATTCCATTAAAAGATCGCGAAAAAAGCGAATTTTCCCAGAAAGTTGCGAAAAAAAATGTGAAAAAAAATACCGTCAATCGATCGCAGAAAAAAATCGTAAATTTTGTCAAAGGATCATGAAAAAACGCGAATTTCTCCAACAGATCGCGGGAAAACTCGTGTTTCTTAAAAAGACGCGAATTTCTTAAAAGACGGCAAAAAAACGTGAATTTCGTTAAAGATCGAGGAAAAAAAGCAGATTTCCTCAAAAGATCGCGAAAGACACACGGTTTCCATCAAAAGATCGCGAAAAAAAACGTTAGTTTTGTCAAGCGATCGAAATGAAACGCGAATTTCCCTAGAAGATTGCGAAAAACACGTGAATTTCCTCAAAAGATCGCGAAAAACTCGCGAATTTCTTCAAAAGATCGCGAAAAACGCGCGAATTTCGTCAAAGGATCGCGAAAAAATCATCAGATTTGTTAAACAAGCGAAATAAAACGCGAATTCCATTAAAAGATCGTGAAAAATGCGAATTTTCTCAGAAAGTCGCGAAAAAAAAGTGAAAAAAATACCGTCAAATTTCGTCAATTCTATCGCGGAAAAAATTCGTAAATTTTGTTAAAGGATCATGAAAAAACGCGATTTTTTTTCCAACAGATCGCGGGAAAAATCTGATTTCTTAAAAAGACGCGAATTTCCTCAAAAGATCGCGAAAAACACGTGAATTTCCTCAAAAGATCGCGAAAAACACGTGAATTTCATCAAAAGATCTCGAAAAAAAAAACATATTCGTTAAACAATTGAAATAAAACGTGAATTCCATTAAAAGATCGCGAAAAAAGCGAATTTTCCCAGAAAGTCGCGAAAAAAAACGTGAAAAAAATACCGTCAAATTTCGTCAATCGATCGCGGAAAAAAGTCGTAAATTTTGTCAAAGGATCATGAAAAAACGCGATTTTTTTCCAACAGATCGCGGGAAAAATGTGATTTCTTAAAAAGATGCGAATTTCCTCAAAATATCGCGAAAAAACGAATTTCCCCAGAAGGTCGTGGAAAAAAATGCGAATTTCATCATAAGATCGCGAAAAAAATGCGAATTCGTCAAAATTTCACCTTCAAAGAAAGCGATTACCGCTGTCTAAAAGAATAAATTCAAAACTTGTTATATTTTTTCTTGTATGTTGCATTTAGCATTCCTTTTTTTTTTTGCTTTTTAAATTTTTCTTTAAGATGTATCATGTATGTGATATACATAATAAGTGTTTGGGGGTTTGACTAATCTCTATTTATATGACTTAGGGGTAATTCTAGTCCGAAACTTCCGAAAATATAAGGCATTCATTTCCAAAAATTTTAAAAAAACGGCCACCAATTCGAAAGATCGGACATATGGTCGCCGAAAAAAATACATTTTGTCAATCGTTTGCAGGAAAATCGCCAATTTCGTCAAAGGATCGCGATCGCGGGGAAAACGCAAATTTCATCAAATAATCGCGAAAACCCCCGCAAATTTCGTCAAAAGATCGTGAAAAAACCCACAAATTTCGTCAAAAGATCGCAAAAAACACCCACAAATTTCGTCAAATGATCGCGAAAAAGCCCACAAGCTTCGTCGAAAGATCGCGAAAACCCAAAAATTTCGTTAAAAGATCGCGAGTAAACGGCAAATTTCGTCAGAAGATCGCGAAAAAACGGCAAATTTCGTCAAAATATCGCGAAAACCCCCACAAATTTCGTCAAAAGATCGCGAAAAATCGACAAATTTCGTCAAAAGATCGCGATAAAACGCGCATTTCGTCGAAGAGCCACGGAGAAAACGGATAGCTAGTGTCGACAGTGGATTTCCCCCCTCCTAACCCTCGCTGGTGTAACTTTTCAGAAGATTTGCTGTGAATTTCAGAATTTTTTTTTTACTCACAATCACCTCTGTGACACGACCATTGGCCACTGCATAAAAAAGTAGATTGACAGTTTTGTATTTAAACTTACGAAATCAATAAGCAATATATTGTGAATACTGTGCAATTTCAGCACTAACAATTAGATTCTAATAGAGTAAAATTTATTTTTGAAATATTTTTCTCTCCGAATTGGGCATTAAAAATTGGAGTGTGCATACCACATAATGATGCGGCACATAAAAATATCGACAACAAAAAGAAAAAGGTAAATCCTTAAAAATTTTTTGGACTCCTTGGATTTTTTGGGTACTCCTTGGATTTTTTCTTCCCAGCTCTGTATGAACCCTGTAATAGATATAATAATCACTAAAGTTATTTCCATATGAAAAGCGTACAATAGAACTAACTCTAAATTATTTGTAAACCCCAAACTATAAACAGAAGAAAATATTCTCTTTGTGTTAGATCTCTAAATAATAATAATAAAAAAAATAAATCCAATTGCAAAATAACCGCTGCCACAAACGAAAATCGAACTAAAAACAAATAAATTATTCCCGCCTCTTTCGTGGCGCCGTATCGTAGGGCCGTCATCGTCGGCAATACCAAACATAAATCCATATATATGACTAATCATTTTCTTTTAAAATAGCATTCTATTCTAATAACTAAAATAGAAAAACACAATTTCTATTTCCCCTTCATTCTGATCAAAAAAGCAATACAATGATTTGAAAAGGAATAAGTAATTTTTAAGGGGTAAAAAAGTTCTTTTTTTTTTTTCTATTCATGCATAAATAAAATTTTCAGTTTTCAGAAAGAATGAGTCTGAGCCTGAAGACTAGAATAAAAATAGAGCCCGAGCCGGTCTCATCTCTAGTCTGCATTGGGTCGCACAACCGGATTTTTTTTCAAAAGCAACTCGACCCGATCTGTGGCACATATTGAGGTGGGTTGACATTTCTTTTTTTCATTTCGGGTCAGGTTGATAGTCTTGCATCGGGTCGGGTAACCTGATTTTACCTGAACTCGAGTTGCGGATCAAGTCAGGTTTATGCTATTTTTTTCGCTAGGTGTAAGGTTAACTTTAAGCGTTTCTGGTTATGCTTTGTCTCTCTTTGGATGAACTGATTTTTCAAAAGGAAGATCTGAATATTTTTAAAATGAAAAAGCTATATATCGGAGTATTAATGGGTGCATATATATTCATTTTTGTATATAAGCTATAAAATTATAGACTACTTTTCCATAAATGTAATTAAACATAGATTAATTTTCTTTCACTTTGAGTTTGGATATGAATATTTCAGGTTTATTTTGCAGTTTGTCAGGCTAGAGTTGTGTTTCACGTTAAAGACTTTTGTCGGTTCTGATAGTGTAGAACATGATCCGTGCAGAACTCTAGTATCAGGCGGAGGAGACTATTAAGAACATACTGTATATAATATGATTTAGTAAAGCAAATGATTTGATAGTGTTGTAATGGCAGTAAATATAATGTGACACTAATAATGCAAAATAAAAAATTCCAATAATTAAGAACTTGAATTATAACCCCCTTTTAAAAAAAAAGAAAAATCCTCTCTAAATTTCGGACTAAAGGGGAAATTCACCTCGAAAATTCTAGCCCTGAGGGGGATGAGATTTCTTTGATCATTCTGCACACGGCTGGGAAGCAATTAATAGAATTTTTTCTCAACATATCTTTTTTAAATTAGCCAAAATACTCATCAATGAGAAATGTCTCACCTTGAGAGTGTTGGAATAGTAAATGCTTTAGAAAATATTTTTGATAATTATCAGTTTCTGTGCATAAAGGGTTTACATATTGCATGTGTTTTTATTGTAATAAAATCTGACAACTTACTTTAGCTTTTGAGGAATTTATGAAAAAAAAATGTTGAGTCTGACCTGTGATGAGAGATAGGGATGCATCGAATATTCGGTATCTATTCGGTATTCAGACATGCTACCGAATATTCGGTTAGGCAGAATATCAAACTATTTGGCCTATCGAATGTCGAACTATTCGGCCAAACCGAATACTTAAAAATATCTTTTGAAAAATATTTTTAAAATTCTTACACAACTTCTACTTTTAACTGTCAATTTATAAAGATATTCAGAATAATTGGAAACAGAATCATATTTAAATCAAAGAAAATGCTGTTACATTATTTATTTGCTGTTTGATAAGTGTCACTTAAAAAATTAACCATTAATGATGAAAAATAAATGATGCAGAAATGGAAGTTTCTGAACAATGTCTTGTAAATAATCTGTCTTTTGCTTTTTCGCAAAAAGAGTGTTTCTAAAGCAAAATGGGAAAAACTTTCAGATGTGATAATAGACATCAAGACAGACCATTTTTGCCCAAGAAACTAGTATCGCAATCCGCTTAATCAGTCAAAATCAAAAATACAGTGTATCTCATCTCACTTTAAGTCAAACTTAGATTTTCATTTGTTACTTTAACAATAATGAAGATATCGTAACTATATTTTCAAAAGAGTTCTGTGACATATATCATGAAAAGAAGTGCCGGAAATTGGGTGTGTGTGTAAAGTTTACTTGTAAAAAGGTCTTGTTTATCAAAATGGAAGTATCTGTGTTAAGTATTATGAAAAATTGTTTTAAAATTTAATTTTTTAATATCTTTAAACTTTGAATTCGGCCAGCCGAATATTTGGTATTCGGCCCAACTGTCAATATTTGGATATCCGAATATTCAGCATTCGGTTTACCTGTAGGCAGAATATTCGGTATTCGGCCCAACAGTCAGTATTTGGATACCCGAATATTCGGTATTCAGTTTACCTGTAGGCCAAATATTTGGTATTCGGCCAAAATCACTATTCGGTGCATCCCTAATGACAGATAAATTTTCTGAAATATCAAATTCCTTGGGGGGGGCCCCCCTCCCCCCCCAGCCCCCCTGACATGGTATGAGTTTTTTATATTTAACCCATTAACCGCTGACATTGCGTTCACGCAACAGTCAAAATAATTGCTCATGCAATGAATTAATTACATTTGCACCACTATTTTAGAATTTAAAAAAATGTCTTATTTATTGGCAGGAATTTTGCTATTTTATTAAAGCGAAATTTACCTTACTGAATTTGTGGTGGGAAACTACTTTCAACAAGAAATTTGAAAATTTCTATCGTAATAGTTTTGGCGGTTAATGGGTTAATGCAAATTAAGGTGATCAGATGTCCTTGTTTTCTGTTGATAGCACTTATATTGAAGGCAATTTACCCATTTAAAAATTTTTTTAAATGATACGTTAGTATAACCTGACCAGGTGGCCAGCTTAATCCAATTAGCTATCCTGTCAGATGCAGATAAGTCTTAGAATTGAATATTTTTCAGAAAATAAGGAAATTTTCTGGTCACCCTATATCCATTGGCCATTATATGAAGTTGTTGGACTAAATTTTGAGTTCGGATTTATAAAACTGTCAACCAATTTTTAATGAATATTAGGCAATTTTTATGTTTTTCTCGAAAATGAGATATTAGCAGGCTGGATAAGTGTGTGTGTTATACGAGGAATGGGCATATATGAAAAAATACCGTGTGTGTGTTGTTAATATTGGGAATAAGAAAGTCTGATAAAGGTAATCAGGGAAATCATGATAAAATAAGGGAACTTTTTTTACAATTTCTGTCGACACCCTGTATAAATAATCTTCAGTTTTCTGCAATATTTTGTATTAAATATATTTAAGTCTGTAAGTTCTACTGAAGAAGGGGAAACTGACACAATCACAAAGCCATTTTTTAAATAATGCTCATGAAATTTATAGACATTAATATCCAAAGAGTTTCTTACTTTTCTATAAATGTATTGCATTTTGAGTTGTAATTTATTGATCACCAATGAAGACCTTACCTTGGCAGTTATGCCTATGAAATTGGTTTAAATCTCCAACTTTGGCACACTTTTCTTAAAGATCCTTAGCATTTATAGAAAATTCTATTTGATTTATTAGTGTCAGAATCAAAATAGCTGAAAATTTTGTGCATTTAAGAATGGAAATGTCTACATGAATGTGCCAAAAAATATCCAATTTGAATTTGATAAAAACATTGCATTAAAAGTAGAAAAAAGATTAATGTATTTGACTAAATTTCCAACAATATTCAGCTGAAGTATTTGGCCAACTACTGTTCAGTATTCAGGCATCTGAATATTCAGTTAAAGGGCCAAATATTGTATAGAGGCTCAACATTTGTTACATCCCTATTAAATATTCTGTATGTTTTTATATATTGTTACTTGTAATTTTCGGGATTTTGAATTTTTGTAAGTCACAATGATACTGTGATGCCTTATTTTGCATCAATTACATGAAAGATTGGAAAAGGGATACATAAAATAAATCTCTATAAGTCCTTTTTTGTCTTTAAAGAAAAAAAATAATTTGATAACTAATTTGAAGCAAGGCCTGACTTAGGATTTTTGGAGGCCTTGCGCACCATTTTGATACAGGGCTCCCATACTTATATAGTCAAATTTGTTTAATATGAGCACCGATTAAACGAAGACAGTTTGCTTATTAAGAATTGCTTATCATTTAAACTGTGTTAAGGTTTTCATGCTTTTCACAAGCTACAAAAGCAGGACCATGTGTAATACGAGCAAAACATCTGTTCATTTCCATGTGATTATTGGCAAAAAGTAAGTTAGAATTAGAAAAGAAATGCCTTTCTTATCAAACATTTTTCTCCTTCAGTGACATAAATTCTATGTTACAACTGTCTGCTAAAATGCTGTATTTTATCAGTTTTATCATACAGAATTTCAACCTTTCAGTTGACCCTCACTCCCCCCCCCCCCCCACCACCACTTCAAAAGAAAATGCAAAGGAATGTCTCGAGGTCTTGAAAGAAGTGAGAGATAAGGGTATTTCAAATACTGCTATATTTTAAGATTTACAACTGAGCCATGGAAAGGAGAAGCATAGAAAAAAACCTTTGTTTCTTTCTTCAAATCCAATTTCTGAACCATTTTAATCAGTCTTTTCATATCTCTTATTATACTGTTATGATGAGAAGGATATGTGAAATCAAAAGCTTGAAAATTGTAGTGTTAGCCGAATTTTTCTGGTAAAAAGGTAAGTTATCAGTTGCATTACTGTACATTAGTCAATTCCTTTGGAATTACTAGTTCTTTCGAGGCTTTGACTTCAATACTGTGATTTTGTCTAAAGACAATGATCCTCATGCATATACTTGTGTGTACTCACATATGTATTGAATATTTTACATTAATTTTACGATATTAATTTTAACAGTGATATCATTACAGTAATTAACAGTAGTAATTAGTGTAGTTATGCATGTGTTTTGCTGACAGAGTCAAAGTAGCAGATGCCAAGCATATAGGTGATATTGTGAGTTAATCGCTATCTAGGAACTGGCATCACAACGGTAGAAACACAAAAAAATTACTAGCATCTGGTGGCAAATGGGGCAAAAGTTTGCTGGGATGCATCACTGGAAGTTTCTTGAGTTCTCTTTGCAAAACCATAAATTTAGGAGATGCCTTCGAATTTCATCCAAATCATCCTGCAGCAACTTATTTTATAGCATGCACCATGCTATACTTTGCTGCAATCTGGCCACTACAGTCAATAGATTGTGAGAAAGGCATCAATGTGATAAGTGCAAGAAAAACTAAATTGAGAAATCGAATATATTTAAGAAATGTTGATAATGTCATTTCAGTATGTGTTAACAGGCCTAATAGGCAACAATACAATTTTGAAACCTCCTTTTGAAGTATGGGCTTCAGGAAAAGTCGAAGAATTCTGGAAAAGTAATTTAAAAAAAAAAAAAAAATATGACACATACTTTGTTTATATTTTGAATTTTTCAGAATTTATTGAATGTAATATTTTAAAATCCTGAGTTAACTTGGGTTGGAATGTTTTATTTCATAGCATTTTCATGAATTAAATCAGGTTTGTAATTCTTTTCTTGATTGTGCAAGACATTTAGAATGTACTTTATTTTAATAGTTTCTGTACCAGATAGTTAAATTTAGATGAATAACCAATTTATAAACAGTTAACAAAAAACTAGGCTGTTTTAGAATATATTAAAAGAAAATTGTACATTAAGAGGTTAAAGATAAAATTTTTCAGTGTTTCACAGTGAATCTATTTTGTCAACATTTTCTTCATTTGTCTAACCTGTCATATTTCTGATTAGCCAATTTGCTAAAGTTTGGTCAAAAGTCAGCAAGAACCCTGAGTAACATTTAAAGAAAAAAATATGAAAATCATTAATTTATAATTCTGTTTTGATTTATCACGCGAAAAACTTGTTAATTTCCATAATCGGGACCAATGTCAAATTTTTCCATTAAAAGATTTGTTTTATGGATTTTAATGAATGTGGTTTCTTGCACAGATTCTTTCATTGTTGTAACTATTGTTCTAATCCTTATATGCTTGAAACTACATAGTCATATCTGCCAGTAGTCATATCTGCCATTCTTGTCAAGTTTGGTGATACAGTAAACTTCAGATTAACCGCCTCCCGATCAACCGCCACCCTCTTTCCTCATATTTTTTTTTTTTTTAATCAGAAACGAAGAAGGAAAATTTAAATGAAAATAAACCCGAGTGAGATGGTGCTATTTTAAGTAAAAGACTTGTCTAACGTCAAAATCAATAGCTAGAAAGTATTTTTGCAGATGAAATCACAGACTGGCTTAATTAAATTGTAACAAGAACAATATTGGTTTTAAAGATTTAATGGGTCAGGAGTCAGTCATACAGACTGTGCGCTCTAAATATATTAATTGGTTTGAGATGCAAGAGGAAGCAGATGCAATTCAAGAACTTTTATTACATAGAATTCGTAATCTTGCTGTAGTAAAAGCACAAGCAAAACACAAACAAAAAAGTATAATGGATTACTTTGTATGAAAACAGGTTATTTATTTAGTAAAATTCTAAATTTGTCTGATAAATAGATTTCTTATTAACAGTTATGCCTTTTATAAACGAAAGTACACAACAAACACAAAAAATCTTTTAATTATTCTTATTTATAAATTAACATATAGAAATATAATTTTAGTAACGGTCTTGTACTGTCTTTCAGTTATCCGTCTATTTCGATTATCTGCCATACCATCGGTCCCATGAGTGACGGATAATCGGAAGTTTACTGTAATTAGTAAAATTTTGACAAATTTGGTGGCAAAAAATCACCACAAATAAAGCTAACTTGTCAATAGCTGATGCTGACTAATTTTTTTTTAAATTCCCTTTCATGTGCAATGTTGATGAAAATTGGGAATCTTCTTAAATCGGGTTACATACATTTCATAGATTAACATGTAAGATCGGACATTTCCATAGAGCGTAATGATAATGCGATTGCAATCGTAGCGCCTTTAGTGACAGTGGGGAAGAAACTCCCCATCCTTGTAATATTTTTATTATTGAGTATCTACCTTATTGTGATCTTTCTTTTTTTAATGTTGCATATTTACGTTTTCAATAGAATCTTACACCGATACATGAACGTAGAATAGATATTCTATTTTATATATCTAATATCTATTCTATGTTCATGCACGGATAATGTTTTTGTTACATGATGAGTGAATGATTTAAGTGTAATGAAAAACAAGGTATAAATTCCGTCTTGAATACTATATATCAAAAGCAATGGTGTAATATAAAAATATACGAAATATTGCCCTCTAAAAGTCCCAGAAAATTTCATAAATATTCCCATTTGATAGGAAAATTTTTATAGCCGATGTTTTATTAATTTATGAAGTTTAACGCATTAAACAATCATTACAATAATCTTTTAAAATTTACATATTTTCACTTTCTTACAGATAAAATAAAAATATTGTTTTTAATGTAAATAACGTATAATCAATTCAATAATATTTATAATATTAACATGTCAGAAATAATAATAAAATTACAGATGGGGAAATTTTTCATTCGACAAATTTTTATAATTATCTATACTAATAAAAGAACAAATCGCTCTATCTGTCTGTCTGTCCGTCTGTCTGTGTGCGATGGCTAGCAAAATCTACGGCACGTAGAAGGTTCAAAATTTTTTTGAAAAGAGTCCAAGGCCTCTTCTAATGCACCATATCCCTCAGAATTTTAATATTCTAATTATTAGCTAATTAATTAATATTCGGACATCACTCTCATCAACAGTATGCCTTTTTCCCCTCAGATTACTTTCGGTTGGTTGATTCATAAAGCATCACTCATCAAAAATACGTTTCTTTGTTTCCGCTTGCTTTCGGTTGGTTGGTTGTATAAATCTTTCGTAGAAATAATTAAGTAAACCGGGATACAATTAAATAAACCAATTTGAGTGCTTAATGTTTCAAGAGTGACTGTTTTTTCAACTAAACATTAAATTTTAGCATGAAGGTGAAACACATGCTTTGAAAACATATTTAATAATAATGAGCGTTTAAAAGAAGGGATTAGTTTCAAATGACGTCACAACCTAGCAACCAACTTGACAACTTGGCAGACTTTTTGTTTGCCACACTTTTTTCTGTTTTTTTTTTTTTCTGCTTTGATTGGTTGAGCGATAATATCTGCTAAAAAATCGGCGATTTTGGTTGGTTTACAGAAAATTGGAGGTGCCTGTTTGATGCTGATTTATTTAGATAGCAAGAAATGTGTTTTTTAAACGTTAAATAAAAGATTAGAATACTCCTTACTGCTCTTTTACTACTAGAAATTAGAAATTGGCAACAATATGTCCTTGCATTCTAATGCTTTCTTCTGCTGTAGCGGGTAGCAGCAGTTTTAATAGAATTTAAATTCTCATTTTTTGATACTGATAATGAATTTTTTTTTCAGAAGTGTTTTTTTTAAAGACATTTTTAAACGCATTTTTTAATTGCTCTCTTTTATGTTTTAAAAACAGAAAAATGTTCCGAATTTATCGCCCGCCTACTATACAGTGCCGCAGACAGTGGGAACACATGTCGGATGTTCGTACAGAACTTTTTGCACCCTTAATTTATGAGTGGGGAGGCACTAATTTTACTAACTGGTTTATTTATTTTATATGCTTATTTTAAACGGTAGTCATGTTACGTTTTATTGTAGTATTCGTATTCGAGATAAAAATTTCAGAAGTCTTGATACCACTATTTTCGAAAAGTAATTTCAGCAAATATCTTAAATTCTTGGTTAAGACACTCCCCCCCCCCCCCCCCCAAATCCATGTATCTACGAGTAGGTTGCATGAAGAGGTTTCGTTTATATACGCTTTTGCTAAGAATAGAGTGCGCTCCCTGGTGGTGGAATGTAGCACTAACAGACCGCGATTTCATTTAAAGTAGGGAATCTAACAAGGCGATCTGTTTGAAACTTCAAGATAGTTTATAACACATTAGAAAAAGTTTATATAAGAATGGCGAGTGAAATTTCGGGAAGGTGGGGAGAGGAGAAGGGGTGATAGATTTCTTTTTTTTTTTTAACTTTTGCGTTTCTTACCATTTCCGATGCGGTTTTTTGACGGAGTCCTGAGATAAATGAGTCTTATTAAATATAAAAATGTCAAAAGTTTGTTACCACTATTTCCGAATAGTAATTTCAAAAATATCTTAATTTCTTGCTTAAGACCTCCACCCCCTCGAGTAACATATCTACTGATAGGTTGTGTAATGGAGTTACATTCAGATATAGTTTTGTTAAAAATACAGTGCGCTCCCTGGTGGTGGAAAGTGGAACTAAGAGACCGCGATTTCATTTAAAGTAGGAAATCTGACTAAGCGATCTGCTTGAAAATTTAAGATAGTTTATAACACATTAGAAAAAGTTTATAAAAAATGGCGCGTGAAATTTCGGGCAGGTGGGAGGGGCGAAATATTTCTTTTTTTTTTACCTTTGCATTTCATACCATTTTAGGTGCGGTTTTTTGACAGAGTCCTCAGATACATGCTACTTAGTACATATAAATGTGACAAAAGTTAAGTTACCACTATTTCCGAATAGTAATTTCAACAAATATCTTAAATTCTTGCTGAAGACCGCCACCTCCTCGAGTAACATATCTACTGATAGGTTGTGTAAAAGAGCTTTTGTTAAGAATAGAGTGCGCTCCGTGGTGGTGGAATGTGGAACTAACATAACGTGATTTTGTTAAAATTAGGATATCTAGCAAGGCGATCTGTTTGAAACTTTAAGAACGTTTATAACACAAAAGATAAAGTGTAAAAAAGAATGGTGCATGAAATTCCAGGGTGGGGTGGAGGGGCTCTAGATTTCTTTTTAAAAAATTAGCGTTTCTGACTTTTTATATGCTGTGTTTTGAGGGTGTCATGAGATATATGCTACTTATTAAAAGTTACAGACATTATCTCTGCTTTTAAAAACACCTACTTATATTTTGGAGAATAGATAAAAACCATAGGGTAAAATTTTGGTGGGAGTTCAAATTTAAACCAAAATTTTAAAAAATACAGCATTTACAGATTTTAAACTTTAGCTTCTCGGCCTATATTTGTAGACTAATTAAGAGTATGTAAATTTAAAAAAATTGATTCAGAACTTTTTGTTCGAAATGGAAAAAAATCGACTTTTTAAAAAGAAAAAGAAACGCTTTTTTTAATAGAGGATGAATGCGAATTCGTTAAAGTTGGAAAATGAACTAACCGATCGAGTTGAAACTTTCACGTAAGTTATAATAGCCCTTTGAACACTGTTTCGTAGAATAATATTTGTATAGAACAAATTGCGCTCCCTGTCGGTGGAAGGTTGTGCTACCCACTATTTTTGAATAGTAAACTGAGCAAATATCTTAATTTATTGTTTTAGTCAACGTCCTTATTTTAACACAATGTTTATCAAAGCATCTAAATAGACCAGATTTAAATCTCCTATAAAAATTTTTAAACGTTCGGAGGGGTAGAAATATTGTTTACAAAAAAAAAATGTCTGAAAATGTCCACGAAACCAGTAAAAACCTGAGTGTTTTGTCGCAGTTCCGCTCGCTTTCGGTACGCATAGACTCTCAAAATCAACTTACGCAAAATAGTACATATCTTCAATTTAATATTTTTCTTGCGATTTTTTATATTTAAAAATATAATTTCAGACAAAAGGGAATTAAAGGTACAAAATCATACAAATTTGAGGTTCATTCATCACAGACCCGGGCAACGTCGTGTGGGTCTACTAGTATAAATCTAAAAGTTAAAAATAAATAGAGGTACTGACATTACACTCAATAAAATTTTATTCGATATGAATAAATTAACACAATACCTGAATTTAATTTTTTACAATTTAATCTCATAAACTTACAAATTTACATTCTTAATAGAATTTCTAGGATTTTTCTTGTATATTATTACTCTAATTATCATTTTAAAATTTAAAGTTAAAGAATACAAGTATGATAAAAAATAAAAAGCAGCTAAATAAATAAAGCATAAATAGAATATGTCTGCCTCTTCTTCGTGTTAGGAAAGAATAGATACCCAAAACATTGAGCGTAAACATATTTCTTCAACATAGGTAAATTTCGGAGGCTTGTTAATTCTTCTTCCTTGTCGGTAGTGACGCTAGTACTGTTGCCATTACAGATTTTGCTGTAAATGTCCCATCTTGTATATTAATCTATGATACATTTTAGCTTTGGTGGTTGAATAAAATTAGCTGAATTCTTAAAAACAAGGAAAAACGAAGCTACCTTTCCTTCCTGGTACATGCCTGTAGGACTTTTCGTACTACTAGCTTGTCTGGAAGTGAGTGAAAAATTGATTACAAAATTCCATCTTCACATACAAAAAACAAGTTAAATAAAAGAGTGTAATTAAATAAATCACAACTTTATGGTGCAACAATTACAAGAAGCATTGAGGTATAAGTAGATAGTTCTTACTTTTTGTATATTATTCAGAAATTCGGTAGGGTCAAGTGGGATAAAATAGTTATAAAACAGCTTTTTTTTTAAATTTATACTTGGTTTGCAAAAAATATAGGTATCATTTTAATCTGCAAAAAAATTACGTAGAGCGTGCAAATGAACATTGCTCTCAACATTTCAATGACAATTTTGGCAATAAAATTGCAAATTATTACTGATAATGGTATTTTAAAACGCATTGTCAATTAACTATCTTACCCCATGCTGCGAGGTAAAATGAGTAATACTATTTAATTTACTTTCTATTTTTTAGATTAAATAAATAATTGCACATGAATATCATTAAAAGTGTTCTTTAGAATGCTCAAAATATTAAACAACAGATTTAAGGGAAGAAATAGCCTGAATTATGGTTCATTGTTGGACCAAAAAGGGGAGTTGCAATTTGTGATATATCAAACATGTACTAATCTTACTTATGAAATAGGAACATCCACTCTCTTTTGTAAATTTAACTATGTATTTCTGATTATTGTGATCACAAGAAATATCTAATTTGTTATCTTGTTAAAAAACTCTGACCTAAATTCAATTTTGATAGTTTGTTCACTATTATTACTATTTAAATTAGATAAGTTTTTCTGTTCTAAAGAAAAAAGAAAAATCTCTTCTGAATAATCAGTAACTTTGTTTGTAAGCATAAAGCTAAAAGTTGCATATTTTGATTTTACTATATATTAATTTATCAAGTTAAATTCGTTTTTAATTAACTTATAAAAGTAAATAGTTTTAGAGCACTATATTGCTTTAATGTCGAATGTTACATAAAAAGTATTACCAAAGTATAAAAAAAACTAATAAAATTGCTTTTTATTTGCTTTGGTCTAACAGTATAACTATTTTATCCCACTTAGGTTTTTTTGCTCTAAAAAATAATTTTATGTTATTTTGTAATAAGAAATGCAGAAAGTTAATCCTGAATATATGTTTTATGCTATACAGTAGATAAATAATCTGAAAAAATTTTTTTATTTACTTTAAAACCAAAGTTTTTATCATTACAACTAAACCATATCAACCAAATTTTTTTTAAATGGCTGTTAAGTATAATAATAAAGCAACAAATATTTTGTTATTCATTGAAAAATGATAACTGATACCTGTAACACACTAATTTGGTAAAACAATTGCAAAAAATTACAATTTATATTTTTTAGGCCTTTATTTTTTAAACCTACCTTATTTTACTCCTCCTGACCCTATTTACTGCTAAGCTTTACGGTAATATGGTATAGAACCCTCAGGGTGCAAGTCGTACTCACACTTGCCCTGTTATTTTAAATAATTTTCTAGCAAAAAATTTCTTAATCTATCAATGTAGGGCAGAACAGTGAACATTTTTTTGCCATAATAATGGACAGTAATAGTTTCATTAACTTAGATAAATATAGTGCTTCAATAAGATATGTAGAAATAAAAAGAAATGTCAACACTAGAGGTCTGCACGGGCCGAGATTTCCAGGCCTGGGCACAGCCCAACTCATAGAGAAAAAAATTCGGCTCAGCCCGTAGGAAATAAAATATTGGCCCGGCCTGGTAAAAAACTTAAAAGTTCAGCCTGGCGAAGAAAAAAGTTAAAATATCGGCCTGGCCTGAGTGAATTTCAACAAAACATTGATTTTTGATTTTTTTTAAGTGTTAAAAATCTGAAAAATGCTATACAGTAAAATCTTGTAAGACGGAATTACATAGAAAAGAAAAAATGCGTTATATACAAGTTCCCTTCTTAATGAGTGTAAATGTAATATATATTCTTTTCTTATGTATTAGTATATTAATTATGCATGGATCAACATGTTAGTCAGTTTCAAACAGGGTTCCATCATACACAGGTTCTTTTTCACACGTTTTACTATATTTTAAATAAGCGCAGAAATCTAGTGTTCTTTAAAAAGAATAAATTTTAATGTTTAAGTGTAGAATAATGGCAATTTAAAAATGTATGCATTTTTTGCAAAAGTTTTGGGCCAGGCCTAATTTTACTAACCTATGAATGGACCAGGCCATACTGAGACAATGATTTTCATACGGGCTGGCTCAAAATTAGGACTGAAAATTTTGAGCCGTGAAGACTAGGAATGAAACCAGTCCCGTCTCTCTACAGAAAAAATAAGTTCGGCCTGGCTCGAGTTCCATGAGTGAAAATCAGCCGCCGGGCCGGGCTTGTGCTTCGGGCCACGGCACGGCCTGTGTAGATCTCTAGTCAACACTATCAAAAATGGGAATTTTTTGTCCTAGCTTAGGAAGGGCAATTTCTTCTGGTTTGAATAAAAGGTCATGGATGTTTCTTTGTTTGCTTTGATAAAATCAAGTTTTCTCTCTTGCTTTTAGATCTGAAACCCAGCACATCTCTTGCATCAAATTATGGCACAAGAAATTTGGTTCAAAGTCCCATAGAAAAGTTTTTATCTTCAAAGAGTAAGACTATTAACAGCATTTCTACAAAGAAAGAAAATGAAATAAATCAACTCAATGTACAAGAGAGTGGTGTTTCAAAAGTGTCTTGTCCTGTTTGTTCCATTTTAGTCAAAGAGCAAGAAATTAATTTTCATTTAGATAAGTGTCTTTCTAACTAAATAAAATTTTATGAAAATTACTGTTGCTTTTTACGTAGAAATTTTAAATACATGTATTTTTGTAAATCAGTAAATACATGTATTTTTCAATTGTATCTCTTTTATATTCTTATATATTTTTTATGGCACTGGTGTGTCATTTTAAAACAAAATTGTTTTTTAAATAAAAGAATAAATGTATACAGTATTTTTCTTTGTACAAGTGTGATGTAAATAAATGTTTTGTTCTGAAGAGCATCCATTTACATGAAGAAAAAAAGTGTGATATTTTAAAAATAAACTAGATTTATAATTGATGTTTGCATGTATTTTTTTAGAACAAAAAAATTAGAATGAAACTTTTTTTCCCTGGGATGCAATTTTTTATACATTGTTATTTATTAAGCATACATTAAAGTCAGAAGAAAGAAAACAGTAATTATAATTGAGCTCCATTAGAAAAAACTTCATGGGATTATAAAAATCTGTTTGCTATAATGAAAATTTGTTATAAATATGCTATACTTTGAGTTTTTGTATTTTACAAAAAAAAAAAGCTACAACCCTGAATTGATTAAATGTAAATTGCTTCTTTCTTAAAATATGAAATAAATATCAATTCTTTTTTGCTATTCAATGGATGCTTTTAATAAAATTTAGATAGACATAGACAGTTTTATATTAGAAGCTTTATTTTTAATGATTTTGTACAGAATTGTTAAAAATTTTGTTGTAATGGACATTTTGTTCTATCAGATTTCTTTCTAACAGAACTTGACTATATTTTGGAATTTAATCAATGAAATTTCATAAAATAAAACACATTACTAAACTACATAAACATAATACATACACATAAATACATAACTACATAAACATAAATTACATAAACTACAAAATATCATTCATATGATAATTAGTTTGTATGATGATCTTTCATTAAAACTTATGCTGCATAATGTTTGTAATTATATTCTACTTGCATTAAGCTATGCAATTTTGATATATTGTACTAATAAGCTGAAAACA